>JAQGCS010000002.1:0-181935 GCA_034702105.1 Fuscozetes fuscipes
CCAAGGCCAGCAGTCTTCTCTCAGCCAAGGCCAGCAACCCATCTCCGGCTCCGGTCTGCCTCCTGGAGGCTTCGGACCGTCAACACCGGGCCAAAGTCCTGTTTCGGGGCTCCAGCCTCTGGCACAGCCTCCGGGACACCTGGGATCGCCATTATATCCATCCTTTTCGTACCAGAGGCCGATGCTTGCGCCATATGTGGTGCCCAGATATTCGAGAATGTACTGTGAACCAGTATCGGTCGCAAGAAGATGCACCTGCCACAAAAAGGAGCCAGAGGAAGAATGTGATCAGTTTGGGTTTGAAGATTCGGACGACTAAACTGTATTGAAATAAACTCAGTTCTGAATCAATTTTGCCAGCATGTGATTCATCAAATCAACAGTTTTTCTTCTCTGAACCTCCAACACACTGTTCTCGTTTGTCTCCCTGAACAAATGTCCACCATGCTTTTCTGGCATGTTCTCATTCAAAATCCGAATGGCCTGGCTCAGTCTCGTTTCTACTCTTGACAGATCCAGGGAATCGAATCTATCCAGTCCTTTTTTCAGTTCCTGTAGATCGGAAACATGTTCTTCGTCTAGTCTGATTTCATCTACAGGCTCAATGGCATCGTCCTCGGCTGCCAAGCGGCGAGCTTCCAGCTCTTGTTTGATTTTAAGAGGGTACGTTTTTCTGGTCTGGATCAGTTCCCTCTGGAGGTTTTCGTATTTATCCATATTTTGCATCAATTCTTGCTTCATCTCCTCATTCACTGGTTCAAAATCCATGTCTCCGCCTTGCTGCAGCAGCTGGTGATAGTCCAGTCCACTGATCTGGATATTTGGTGCCACTTTGGAGATCAGCAGCCCCATCAGTGTTTTTGACATTTCGGAGCTTCCCGAGTCATGTTTTTGGCAGTATCTGTCCATCAATTCCACCAGATAGTCGATGTCAGCCTGAGCATCTACTTGGATTTTCGAATCCATTCTGAAAATAAAAACATGGCCACATTCCCCTCACTGCATCAAAGTGCCAGAGACCAGCCATCTCACTCCAGACTAAAGCATCGCATCCCGACAGAGGAAACTGACAGGACCCGGCTGAAGCGCATTCTACTGGAAAATGAGAACCACCTTGCAACGGCCTCTAGCGAGATGCTCGAAACGCTCCAGGAAATACCCAGAGGACCGTCGGACCTACAAGATGTAGATGACCCAGATCTGGAATTTGAAGCCAGTGGCTCGGATGAAGATGAGACAGAACAGCTGCTTCTGGAGCTGGACAAAATCAGACAGGAAAAGAAAACCCTTCAAGCCTCGCATCCTTCCACCGACAATCCTTTATTGAACCCGGATGATGACCTTATAAAGAGGCGTTGGGATGATGACGTAGTGTTCAAAAACCAGTCTGTTCAATCCAAAATGAACAAGCGGTTTGTCAACGACATGATCCGTAGCGACTTTCACCGGAAATTCATGAATAGATACATCAAGTAAACGAGGATCATAGCCCAAATAAACTGCACAACTCTCCTGTTTTTTCTTCAATTCTCTCCAACACTTTTTGAATCTTGGTATCGACTACATCCGTTCCCTTGGAGCCTTTTGACTGGCCATAATCTCTCACATAGCTGGCCAAGTTGGTTGCAAGTGACTGATATATGTATGACAAGACTGTGAAGCCATACAGTCTCTCGCTCTCATTTTGGGCAAGTTCCTTTTTCAACTGCTTGATCTGATTTTTGGCTTCTGGGATGTCTGGATCCAAGCCATCTTGCTGAACATTCTCCAGTTCCCTTCTAAGATCATCAATCAGATCGTCTCGAGTGTCTTTGAGCCGAGTTAGTGTGTCCAGTTGGTGCTCCAGACCAGCAATATTGTGATTGCTTGCATCCACAATCTTGTCCAGGTCCCGGATCCGCTCCCTTTGTGTAGAATTGGCCTGTTGAAGCTCTCTGTTCTCATCTCTCAGTTGCTGATTCTCGCTTTGGAGGATCCAAACCTGTCTATCCAACTCGCCCACCTTCTTTTCAACCTCCAAATGTTCATTTTTCAGTTTCTTGATTGTCTCTTGATGCTGATGGTTTATCTGGATGGTTTCTTCATGTTTGGCCTTTAGCCTGGAAATGTGCTCTCCATCCTGCTTGACTGTACCAGAGCATTTGGCCTCCAGTTCGTTGTATGACTCGACAATCTTTTCAAACTGCAGTTCCAAAAACCTCAAACTATCACTCTTTTCTTTGATTTCAGAGTCGTGGACCCGGATCATTTCCAGGATCTCTCGGCCATGGTCCTGTTTCATCGCCTTGATCTGGTCATTCAGTTTCTTCACCGTTTCAGACAATTCACTCGGTGTAGAGACCTCTTCGGTGGACGGGCAGACATTCTCCTTGTCAAGGTCCCCTGTACTGCTGTTTTGGAGATCAATCAGGGAAAGACTGTTGTCGTTCAGCATTCTCAGGCTCATCTCACACTCGGGGTTGGGAATTCTAGTTGGAGTGTTTAGAATCGATGAGTAGTCGTGCTGGACGTGTGAAATCCGATTGGAGTTGACAAATATGCCATGGCCATCCTTGCAGGAAAAGTACCAGATGCCCTGAACAGATCCATTGTTTTTGCCGGTGTTGCTATCCAGCTCAACTCCTGCCCAGACTCCTGGCTGGAACCTGACTGGGCCATAAAACCTCAATGTTCCCTCGTTCTCACCGTCAATCATCACTCTCTGTCCCAGCTTGAAAGGACATTTTCCAACCACATTGGATGGAGAGTAATGTTTATTCAGATCCAACTCGCTCTGTTCGTGTCTAGGCCCCGGGTAGGGGGATATCGACATGTAACTGGCCTCGCTTTCACTCCTCTTCAACAGGCTCTCGTAGTCCTTGTTGATCATAGCGGACTGCAACCGACTCGCTTTCCCAAGAATCCTGATTGGCCCCCAGTTACATAACAATCAACATCAGATGCAGCAGCAATGAATCTGGGTGATTTTACAAGAAAGCTCTCCAAAGGCTTTGATCAGGCCAAGCAGGTAGTGTTGGATGGATTGGTCTTATGTTTAGTATGCCTCTGAAAGGATTGGGATTGCCGATGAGCTGACACCTTACCCTCCCGAATATCGAGTCTTGGAGGAAGAGATGGACAGGATGAAGGCCTTGTACGATGGGCTGATCAGAGCGCACAAACAGCTCTGCAACTCCAATCTCTCTGACACCCCCATCCAGGAACAGGTTCTCAGTGTGATGGGTAGAATCAACGAAAAACTGGGGGCTGGGACAGCGCACAAGGGACATGTGGCAACGAGCCACGTGGTGGCCAAAGCAGCCCTGGAAGGAAGATCGTCACATTCGGAAGGAATCCAGGAATCTCTGTTCAAGTATGGAGAGGCGATGGACAAGATTGGAGACTACCAGATCGAAATGAACAACGCAATCAATGAAAAGTTTCTCGACCCAATGGTGGCGATTGTCAAAACCATCTTTGGGGACGCCATCTCCAGCAGGAAACACGCAAGCAAGTCAAGGCTCGAGTTGGACGCAGTCAAAAACAAGTTCAAAAACGCAAAACCGGAAAGATGTGAGGCCCTCAACAGAGAACTCTCTCGAGTCGAGGACCAATTCAAGAAGAACGTTGACGACTCCATTGAGCGCATGAAAACCATTGTTGAAAACCCGATTGTTATGCAGTGCCTCTCAGACCTGGTCAACGCCCAACGCACCTACTACCGAAAGTCCTTTGAAGTCCTAAACGGCCTGGTTATATAAAGCGCTCAGATACCGTCGTAGATGTCGTCACCAATCTGTGCTTGACTCTATGTATATCATCACAGCACAGGTCCCAGCCCTGATCTTGCTTTATAGACACACTCATCCCATAATCTTGAACAATCAGCAGCGGTGAAAACCAGACTGGAGGAGCGGCAATTGATTCGCGTCCAGGAAGCGCAGATGTCCGTTCCGGACAGTGGTGGCGTATGGTTCCATGATTGCGAATCCAAAGTAATGTGGCCAGATCTGTCTCGCCTTGTGCTTGAGACGGGTCAATTGGCCGGCCGGCATATTCTATACTGCTCCGGAGTGGCTAGGCTGCGTTGATGGGTGGGGGAAACCATGTCGTCTACATTTGTGTCTGAATGCTCCGGTTTTGTTCCATAGTCCGTGTCCCTTTTGGATGTTTTTACCCCGAGATTGCAGACCGGGGTGCATGGGTCAGAAAAAGTCAAAGAAATCGCTCGAGTCGATCAACTCCAGACTTGCTCTGGTGATGAAGAGCGGCAAGTCGTCTTTGGGATACAAATCGACTCTCAAGGCCATCCGCGATGGAAAGGCCAAACTGGTGATCATGTCCAACAACTGTCCTCCGCTCCGTCGGTCTGAAATGGAGTACTATGCAATGCTGAGCAAGATCCGCATCCACCACTATTCTGGAAACAACATTGATCTTGGAACAGCCTGCGGCAGGTTCTTCCGGGTTGGAATTCTAAGCATCACCGATTCGGGGAATGTTGATCTGGATTTTACCGGACTCTAGACTTTTTTATCTCAATAAACAATGGGTTCTGATTCCGACGATTCGTATTTGGGGTCTTTCGAGGCTGAAAACGACGAGTCTAGCCAGGAGTTTGTTGCTCCTAAGAAATCCGCGAGGTCCAAGACACCTGTCAAGGCAAAGACCGCCCCCAAATCCAAGCCCACATCAACTCCCAAAAAGACTTTGACATCTCCACCGAAAGAACCCAAATCACCCTCTTTCAGAGTGGGTCTTTCCAAGCGAGCCCGGGTCAAGCCTCTTCATCCAGTGTAATGTCAGACAATAAACTACATGGACAAGAAGAAAAGTGCAAAGATCACAAATAGAATCCCCACAGGTAGATAAAGTGGAACCAGGAGAAGCAGACTAATGTAGTAGCCAAAGGCCTCTCTAAACCATAGAAACGAAGTGTTCTCTCGACCCTTTTCTGCTGTGTGGGATGAAACATCGGTCTTGTGGCAAAGATCCACCTTGAAATATCCATAAACAGGCTTGTGGTCGCTGGACAGAATCTCCTGGCAGGACCGATAAATCAGTGGGTGGATTCTTCCCTTTCCTGCTCTCTCCAGAAACAAGATTCGATCGCACCAGCAAGGCAGATGGGTCTTGTAGTTCTCCATGTCCAGATCGTTGGTATATGGCCTGTACTTGTACGTGGGAGGGAACTCGACTGAAGCCTCTTCAAAGTGAGAAAAGGCCAGTCCAAACTTGATATCATAGTGAAGCTGGTCATATCTGAACAATGCATTCCACTTTCCTGCCTTGACCAGATGGACAAGATTGGCATAGAAATCATCTCCCATGGGTATCCTCGGCACCATCTGGCCACGAGTGTTTGGATAGATACCTTTCGATGTTGATTCAGGCTTTAGTGGACTTGGATTCTGGATGCGCTCAACGGGGATAGAATGAGGCATCAGTTTGGAGGGATCTGGAGCACATCCATAAAAGGAGGGATCATAGAGACGATAGTTCAAATCACCAAACCAGAAAATCACATCCGAGTCAAAGATTCTTGAGCCACATCCAGGTCTGCCCAACGCTTCTTGCAAGGGAGGGGAATCTACTGCTGGAAACACCAATCTGTTGCATATTGACTGGTAGTTTTCTCTCCGGACCCCGACATTCTCCGGGAAGGGTGAGAGGTGGGAATTTACAAAACACAGGGAAAGGGTGGGGGATTCTTCGTCTTGAGCAGAAATAAATGCCAGGTTGAGAAACATCCCAATGGCCCCTTTGTTTCCTATCATAAATGGCCCGGTTCCAACCACTGAATGTCGAACGTGCTGGATTTCTATGTTGGAAGGACCGGTTCTTGGAGAAATGGCAAGGACAAGAACCAATCCAACCCATTTGTGGACTTTGAGCACACTGTAATCTCGAGCAGGGAAGTATCTTTTGAGTGAAGATTGGATTTCAGTGACCCAGTCTCCAAGTCGAGGATGTTTGAATGAGAGGATTTCTGTCCATTCCTGAAACCCAAACACCACCACATCTGGAAACCTAGTAGGATCCTGCTCGCCAATCGATATCGAAACACGTTCAATCCACTGACTGATATCCTTGGTGGTCCCTGGATTGTCCTGGAGATTCCATGTTCCAATCATGATTCTACACTCCGGATCTCGAGTCATTTCGATCAGACCAGGTGCCAAAAACGGGTTTCATAGGAAAGATCACACGTATTGCCTCCCAGACCAATGGAATCCATGCCTTTGAACATCCATTCCACCCAATTGAGATGCTCGAAATGGCGGCACGGTTCCCTCCAGAACTGCTACGCGCCTTTGTGGTTCACCATGGCTGTTCCACTTTCTCCTCTTTCCTCCCCCAAACACTCTCCCATCTCAAGGTCCAAGGCAGTGACGGGACAGATTTCCTCTCCTCCAAGCTCCCCCAGGAAATTGCCTGGCAGAACATTACATGCCAAGAGAATTCTGGATTTTGGACAGGGTCGGAAAAGGAAGAAAACACAAGGCTTTTGGAGTCTGAGCACCATATCATCCCCCAACTTCACCCTGGCCCGACTGACCAAGCGACAAGTAGCAATGCTCCAGAACGGATCCACTGCCAGTCCATTCATTTCCGATCGTCAAAATGGATTCTACAGCTACTGGACACAGCAACGAAGGCCCAAGCCAAAGACGAAGCCAGTCACAGAAGAATATTTTCCAAGATACCAGGCATTGCAAGCATACTATTCAGGAGAAATTACAAGATGGATTGATCAGAACCGCGACATCAATTGTCCAGGTCTGAAACAGGCGATCAAGACACTGCCGAGAACCAATACGGCCAACACCCTGGACTGTTCCTGTGGCCATTCCAACCGACTAGACACATTGCACGACATCCTTCTTAGAAGAGCGGGAGATCTAAAAGTGTTGGAGCTGCTCAGTGAATCTTGTCGATAAGCCAGCGTTCTGTCTCGCATTGCACCAATGTCCCTGAACTGGTCCATCCTCTATGCCAAGAACACTCCCAAGAAACACAAGAGTTGGCACGACGGCACCCTAAAATACGATCCAGCCACCAAAAAGGCATGTCTAAGGGATGAACAAGGAACCGTGCTCAGCACACAGCTCCTGAACCTGCCACGAATCGCCAAGGACGACGAACTGAAGATTGGCTATTATCTCGTCCAGATTGACGATCCGCTGGACAGCAAGACCCCGGAACATCCGACCAAACCCAGGAAAGACCCAGACACCTCCGAGAATGTCCGCCCCAACAACGAGATCCTGGATCTGCTGTTTAAATAAACATTTATTTTGGAATTGAGCCAGTCAAGCTGGTCCTCAAAAATTGCCATGGAAACGAGTTCCACAGCGGGGCATTGGAGGTAGTTTTCAACTAGCAATAATCTCATCTCTGTTGAAACGTCACTGATAAGATTACCCATGCGCAAAGATGCCTCCCCTCCCATCCACCCCACATCAATCTGAAAGGGCACCATCGACGGTTATGGGACCATTGTGGATTTTTTTCCATGGATTCCGAGGACCAGCTGCTCGAGCTTGGGAGGGCGTATCCAGAAGGCTTGTCAGACAGACAGATTCAAGATGCCTTTCCACGATTGCAGCTGCCAGAGCTGGCTTGTATGATCAACAGTCTTCTCCAACAAAATCGGCTACAGATGTTCAAGCAGGGGAGCAAGCTGATTTACAAGGTGGTATCCCCAAGTGATCGAACAGTCCAGGATTTGAACCCGGAAGAGAAGATTATCTATCAACACATCAGGGCATCTGGAGGCCGAGGAATATGGATCAAGGATTTGAAGACCAAGACGTCTCTACACCACTTGATAGTGACCAAGATCCTGAAGGGTCTCGAGTCCAAAAGAATTGTCAAGTCGGTCAAATCGATCAAAAACTCAACCAAAAAAGTCTACATGTTGTACGAGGTTGAGCCTTCTGTGGAGGTTACCGGGGGACCATGGTTCAGTGACAATGAGTTGGACAGCGAGTTCATCGGTGCACTAATGAAAGCCATCTATCGGTTTGTATTTTCCAAGAGCTTTCCGCCGGATCCCGAAGCCATTTTTCCCTCGACATATTGTGGATATCATACTCTGGAGCAGGTCCACGACTTTGTGGTCATGTCTGGAATCAGCAATGTGGATTTGGCTGTAGATGATGTTTCGACCATTCTGGACATTTTGATCTATGATGGCAAGGTTGAGAGAATTGCCAAGAATGGAATGCAATTCTACCGAGCCGTCAAAACAGTCTCCCCCGCCTCTTCGCCCATTCCCTGCAGATCATGTCCAGTCAGCAGCGAATGTTCATTGACAGGTCCAGTCACCCCACTCAAATGCATCTATCTGGCCAAATGGCTAGACTACTGAATAAAAAAATGGAACCCCATCTACCAGACTCATCCGAGGATAAGGATCCGTTTGAGGGCCATGCAAGAACCAAAATTGTAGACAGGGAAACCAAGTATCAGTCCAGACGGCTAAAGAGGTTGCTGTCTCCCAAAAGAGCTGATCCATTCCTGGCCAGTGATCCGGACAGCCGTGGATATAAGGAGGTCATGGTGGAAAGCAATCTGGACAAGGAGTTTCAAAGGGTGGCCAGACAGATCATGGAAAAAGAATCAGAAAGAGAATCTGCAGTCAAGAGAAAGCGGTGGGATGTTCCAGGTTCCAAGGAACAGAGTGAGTGGGATTCAACTGGCACCTCTTCGGATGTTTCCAAGGGTCGAGAGTGGGAAGAAACACCTGTCCATTCCCACATTACAATGACACCCAAGGATGGATCTAGATGGGATGAAACACCTTTGAATCCCATCCAGTCTGACACTCCACACGAACCGAATCTGGAAGATCGAAATAGACCACTCTCGGACTATGAACTGGATTCTGTCCTGCCAACTCAAGGGTATATCATTCTCGAACCACCATCGTCATATGTCTCAACCAGGAAATCACCCAGAACCCAGCTCTCCACTCCCAGTTCGGGTTTTTGGATCCAGAGTCCCGGTGTTTTCCCCAGAGAATCGGGAACAAGTGGAGATTCCCACCTGGTTCGACCAGAAGACATGGTCTATTTCGGAAGACTGTTGGATCTTAATGACGAAATGGAACGGCAGCTGACCATTGACGAAATCAGGGAGATCAAACTGCTGCGACTACTGCTTCGAATCAAGAATGGAACCCCAGCCATGAGAAGATCCTCGCTCCGACAGATCACCGAAAAAGCACTTGAATTTGGACCCGAACTGTTGTTCGACAAGATTCTCCCATTGCTGATGAGCCCTTCACTGGAAGATCAGGAGAGACACATTCTGGTAAAAGTAATTGATAGAATATTGTTTAAACTCGATGAACTAGTTAGACCATATGTCCACAAGATTCTGGTGGTGACCGAGCCTTTGCTGATTGATGAGAACTATTATACCCGGATCGAAGGGCGAGAAATCATCAGCAATCTCAGCAAGGCTGCTGGATTAGCAACCATGATATCAGCCATGAGACCAGACATTGACCATTCCGACGAATACGTGAGGAACACGACAGCACGGGCATTTTCGGTTGTGGCATCAGCACTCGGAATTTCCTCATTGCTCCCATTTATCAAGGCTGTGGCGCTTAGCAAGAAGAGCTGGGAGGCCAGACACACCGGCATCAAGATTGTCCAGCAGATTGCCATTTTGGTTGGCTGTGCAGTTCTTCCCCACCTAAAGAACTGTGTTGAAGCGATTGGACACGGTCTGGAGGATGAACAGCCCAAGGTCAGGACCATCAGTGCATTGGCCATCAGTGCACTTGCCGAGGCAGCCTCTCCGTACGGAATCGAGTCTTTGGACAGTATTCTGAAACCTCTTTGGAGGGGGTGCCGACTCCATCGAGGAAAAATACTTGCGGCATTCCTCAAGGCCATTGGCCATGTGATTCCATTGATGGAGATTGAGTATGCCAACTACTACACTCGAGAAATGCTTCCGATTCTGCTTCGAGAATTCTCCTCGCCTGATGAAGAGATGAAACGGATTGTGCTTCGGGTGCTCCAGCAGATTCTAAACAGCGAGGCCCTCTCGCCAAAATTCATCCGACAAGAAATTGTCCCTGAATATTTCCAGTGTTTCTGGACACGGCGAGCATCTCTAGACAAGAGAAACTATAGACAGACGGTGGACACGACCTTTGAGCTTGCTGGAAGGGTCGGCGGAGGCGAGATTGTTGGCAAGTTGGTGGACGACCTTAAAGATGAGTCCGAGGGGTACAGGAAAATGGTGCTGGAGATGGTATCACGAATACTGAGCCAGCATGGAGCAACGGACATTGACAGCAGATTGGAAGAGCAGGTCATGGATGGAGGACTATATTGTTTTCAGGAACAGACCATGGAGGATTCCTTGGTTCTGAACGGGTTTGGAGCAATTGTCCAGGTATTTGGAACCAGGTCCAAGCCCTATCTGAAGCAGATTGTATCTACCGTGCTGTGGAGACTGAACAACAAAAGCGCACTTGTCAGACAACAAGCAGCAGAGATGGTTGGACGACTTGCCCCAACCCTGGTGGAGTGTGAAGAGATGGGCATGTTGAACCAGCTCTCGCAGGTGTGTTATGAGTACCTTGGTGAAGAGTACCCCGAGGTCCTGGGGAGTCTGTTGGGGGCTTTGCGGGCAGTTCTCTGGGTGGTGGGGCCCAACAAGATGGTTCCTCCCACCAAGGATTTTCTGCCTCGTCTAACGCCGATCCTGAAGAACAGGAACGAAAAGGTCCAGGAGAATTGTATCGAGTGTGTGGGTAGAATCGCTGATCGGGGAGCTGAATATATTTCGCCCAGAGAATGGATGCGGATTTGCTTTGAGCTGCTGGAGCTTCTCAAGGCACATCGCAAGAGTATTCGCCGGGCAGCCATCAACACATTTGGATATATTTCCCGAGCCATTGGGCCTCAGGATGTCTTGTCCACGCTGCTGAGCAATCTCAAGGTTCAGGAGAGACAGAACCGGGTCTGTACAACAGTTGCCATTGCCATTGTGGCCGAAACATGCTCTCCGTTTACTGTGCTTCCCGCTCTGATGAATGAATACCGCGTTCCTGAACTGAATGTACAAAATGGAGTTTTGAAGAGTCTGGCCTTTTTGTTCGAATACATTGGAGGAGCAAGTAGGGATTATCTTTATGCAGTGCTGCCTCTGTTGGAAGATGCACTGATTGATCGAGACCTGGTTCATAGACAAATTGCATGCCAGGTGGTGAAACACTCGGCGCTGGGATGTGTGGGACAGGATGTGTTTGATGCCTTTATCCACTGTCTCAACTTTGTGTGGCCAAACATTTTTGAAGCCTCTCCGCATGTTGTGCTGGCCGTCCTGGAAGCTATCGAAGCCCTGAGACTAGTTGTGGGGCCAGGTGTGATCCTCCTTTATCTTCTCCAAGGACTGTTTCATCCTGCTCGGAGAGTCCGATCCGCATATTGGAGAATCTACAACAACCTCTACATTGGATCCTGCCATTCCCTGGTCGCTTTTTATCCCCGGTTTGAAATCGACAATTCCAGACAATATGTTCTGGCCGAGCTGGATCTGTTTATATGAGAATAAATCGTTTTATTGAAACACTTGTGACAATTCTTCAGTAGGGAGAACCACGCTGGTGAGGTTGGCTCTGGCCTGTTCCTTGGAAAGGTGCCTTGCCACATATTTGCGTGAATGTTTCCCGGAGTGGCTTCGAAGAGTGTTTGGGCTGACGAACAGCGGATTGACTGAAACGGGCTTGCCGTTAAAGCTCTTTTCCAGAATGCAGACATAATCGAGAACAAACCTGGGTCCAATTTCCACCAGTCTCAGTTCCTTTTCATCCACAATCTGATAGTTTCGAAACCAGATCCGGTTGTCCACAATCGAAAACTGGAACACATGGTCATAGGAAGGTTGTTTCCCATCAGACCGGAAAATGGTAATCAGCATGTTCTTGATGGTCCGAAGCTCGACCGAGTCGTCAAAATTCTGGTCAAACGAAAGCACCGGACAGGTCCCTTTTCGGCAATTGCCGGTGAAATGCAGCTCGTCCATGGTGTGGACATTGAGGACATGGAATTTGATTGACGGGCCTTTTCGAATATCTGACATCCAGATGTACAGATCCTGGTCCTTTCTACATTCAAAATACATGACTGAATCACAGTCTTCCAGTTCACAGAGCTCATTCAGGCGATACAGCTCGGATTTGGAATCAAATTTGTGGTCCTTTTTGGAATGGGGAAGGAGTCCAACCATGTCCAACATCAAGTGCCGGTACCTCGAGGTAATCCCTCTTGAAGGCAGGATCATGACTCTTCCTGCTCCCGCTGAACAATGGTCCTCCATTCTAGTAAAAAAAGACTCATCCTCCACATAATAGAGACCCGAGAATGTGCTTGAATTTTTTCAGCTTGTTTACTGTGGTGGAATCCTGCATGGTTCGAAACAACTCATGCATCGCAACGTCTTGTTTATGGTCCTCGGTAATCACTGTCACCAAATTCCCTTCGTGAGAGAGTAGGATCGAGTAGGAATCCTCATCAAATATCACCTGAACTGACCGGGTGCTGAGTCGGAATATGATGGCATCCTTTACCTTGGCGTATTTCACCACCGACTCTATCTTCCCACCGGTGCTGCTCCCTTTTCTGGGGTATTTGGAAAAACAGGCACAAAAGTGCTTGATAATCACCACCTTTTTGTTCAGATGGCTTGGATATTCATCCATTGTGTAGTTGGACTTTACCAGCTGGCAGTGGCCAGCCTGTACCTCCTGGTACTGGTACTCGAAGAATCCGCTGGTGGGATTGTATACGATGGTGGTCGAATCATTGAAATATGCCCCCGTGTTTCCATCTGAGCACTGGTATCCGAGACCATACTTGTCTGTGTAATCAATCCATCTTTCAATGTAGAATCCAGATTCGGAAATCACAGATACCTGGCTGGCCACTCCATGAACTGGCTTTAGATTCGCTTCCTTGTCAATGTACTCGCACAGTTTCAAATACACCAGCTCCACCACACTTTGCTTCTTCTCCTTGGATCCCGAATGAATGGTCTGGTTGGGAATGTTTTCCTTGGATTGCCGACACTCCAGGGTTGTCATCTTCATCTCCTTGCTGATCTGGAGAGTGGCAAAAAATCTCCGAATACCTTCTATCTCATGAAGGGCTGGGTCCTTGATGATCACCTGTCTGAAAAACAAATGGTTGGAGATCTCCTGGAGCTTTGGTCTCTGGCTGGGATCACTGGTCAAAATCAGCCTGATCAGATCTCTGGCAATCTCAGAGACATTGCTGGTGCTGGGGAATGTATATGCCAGGGATCGGATCTTGCTGTAAATGTCAGGAATGTCGTTGCTTTGGAACGGAGGCCGGCCAAAAAGAAGAGTGTACATTATGATCCCGATTGCCCAAACATCCACCTCATAGCTATGGCCCGTCTCCCGACCATAGAGAACTTCTGGCGCAATGTAGTTGGGGGTCCCACACATGGTTTTCTTGCGATCTCCAGCCTGATCCAGAGTCGTGGCTAGACCAAAGTCCCCCAACTTGACATCGTGTTCCAGGTTCAAAAAGATATTTCCTAGTTTGAGATCTCGATGGATGATCTTGTTCTCATGCAAATATTTCACTCCACAAAGAATCATCCACAGATAATGCCGTGCCTCTGGCTCTGTCAGCACCTTTTTCTTTCTCAAGAGCTCCACCATGGTTCCGGTTTCACATAGTTCCAACACCAGATAAATGAAATCCCCATCCTGAAATATCCGGTACAGTTTGACGACATGTCTGCTATTCAGTCTGTAATGGATCTCGATCTCATTCAGGAGCTTGTTTTTGGCCTGTAAAAGTGCAACAGCCTTGGAATGAATGGCTTTGAGAGCAAACTTGCATCCAGACAGCTGCTCCCTGGCTTCATAGCACTTGGCAAATCCACCTTCGCCTATTTTCCTGGTAATGTGGAAGGTGAATCCATCATGCTTGAGCATGTTTGGGGGATCTGGGATGGTTGATCTATCCAATTTCATGGTCATGATGCAAACAAAGCGAACCGCCATGGAAAGGGATATTCGAATCGAAAAGGAACATATTTCAAATGTGGCCAAAGACCAGTCTCCAGTCTGGGATCTCAATCAGCAGTTTGACATTGGCCATTTTAAAAGGTCTCTGAACATTCAAATTTCCACACATACTGACTGGATCATTGAGTTTGATATTGTTGGAATCGATCCGTCACTGGCAAACGCTCTAAGAAGAATTATGATTGCAGAGGTTTCCACCATGGCAATTGAACATGTCTATGTTCTAAACAACACCTCTATAATTCCAGACGAAATCCTTGCCCATCGCCTGGGACTCGTTCCGATTTTTGCCGACCCCCAACTGTTTGAATCCAAAACAGACTCGACTGACAGTAACGACCGAAACACCATTGTTTTTGAACTCAAGGCCAAGTGTGATCAGCCCGAGGGTCACCTGACAGTTTATTCCAAATCACTTGTCTGGGTTCCTCAGGGACAACAGTCCAGCGTCTTTGCCTCCTCCCCCATTCGGCCCGTTTTCGATGACATTATTTTGGCCAAGCTGGCCTCGGGGCAAGAACTTTCCATGGAGCTTCATTGTGAAAAGAACATGGGCAAAGAGCATGCCAAATGGTCGCCAGTGGCTACTGCCTCGTACCGCCTGCTACCTGAAATCCTCATCAAACATCCTATCACTGGAGAAGACGCCCATCGATTTGCAGCCTGTTTCTCCAAAGGTGTAATTGGAATTGAAAAGAGGAACGGGGTGGATACGGCAGTGGTGCTGAATCCCAGAAACGATACTGTTAGTAGAGAGTGTCTGAGATATCCTGAATTTGCGGAAAAGGTTGTTCTCACCAGGAAAAGAAACCACTACATTTTTTCGGTTGAATCTACAGGTGTCATGCCTCCAGCCAAGATTGTAGATCAGGCACTCTCTGTCCTGATTGACAAATGCAATGTTCTGGAACACTTTCTCAACGACATTATGGCATCTGTTTGATCAATAAATATTGCACATGTTTGATAGACGGTTTGTGGTGACTCTTCTTCTGGGCCAGCTGATTTCATTATCAAACTCCCTTGCAGGCATCTTCACCACTCTTCTGCAGGAACAGCATGGCCTGAATCTCCCGGATATTCAGAATCTTGCAGTCTATCTCTCGATTCTGGCGGTTACCTTTCCATTGGCCTTGAACTCCAAGGTTGGGTGGCTGGACAGTGTTGGAATGTATTTTGTGGCCTCTTCACTAGACTATGGAGCCAATTTTCTTGTTCTGTTTTCATTCTCTCATCTTGGACTGTTGAGGATCATTCTTCTGCTGTGTCTCTCAACTCCGGTTGTCATGGTTCTCTCAATCATCTTCTTCAGGACCCGGTACCAGGGAATTCATTATCTTGGGGTGGCTATTGTACTGGCTGGGGTTCTAATGCTGAGCATTGATGACTCGGATGGGTCGCTGTGGGGTCATTTGGTCTGCGGAACCAGTGCTGTGCTTTTTGGATTGTCCAATGTTTCACAGGAACATCTGGTCAGGAAAAACGGCTCTCTTCACTATCTTACAATGCTTGGGTTCTTTGGGACCCTCCTGACTCTGGTCAAAGCCATTCTCGTTCCAGCCAGTCTCGATAATCTCTATCGACTGGTGAAACTCGACCTTTCCATCCAAGTGTTATTGTTGGTGTTGGGATATGCATCGTGCATGCTGGCATTCTATGGTCTTTCTCCGATTCTCTTTGATCTCTCGAGTGCCACCTTTTTCAACATTTCTCTCTTGACAACCAATGTCTATTCACTCCTCTTTTCATTGCTTTTTCATCCCGTATCATGGGAATACCTCCTGTCTCTTGTCACGGTTCTCTCGGGGCTGGCCGTTTTCAATCTCTTTCCGATTGACAAGGTTTATTAAAGATATCTTAGAGCGGCTGGAACTCCACCACCCTGTTACAAGAACTGTTCAAGACAGTCAGAGGATGCTTGTCAAAAAAGGCTATCCATCTATCGTCGATCGAGTTCCCGAAGACTGTTGGTTCTGGCGATCTGTTGGTAACAGTGTTGATTTCTCTGATCTTGACTAGTCCCATGTTCAAAGATGGGCATTGCTTGGGAGGAGCTGGACGCTGAACAATCTTCCGGGCTGGACATGCCTGTTTGACCACATTGCTGACAGTTTCCACAACCTTCCTTGTGACAGTCTCCCTCATAACCATTGGGATCGAGACATACCGGACAGATGGACAGATCCTACATACTGTTCTGGGTGGCTGGACAATATGGTGATTGATCACTTCTCTCTCAATGGCCGGAAACAGAACCGACTGGACTGTTGGGATCGCCAATGTCACTGATTTCACCACAGTGTTGCATCTGACCACCGTCTGACTAACCACTTCCCTTTGAACTGCTGGAAACTGAACAGACGTTGTTTTCCATTGGACTTGGCAAACTGTAACTGGAGAAGGCCTTACCAATGTTTTGGGTCTGTCCACCACCACTGTTCTTTCCTCCTTTTCTCGCTCCACTACCGGCACCAGCAGCGATGTCGTCACTCTCTTCACCCGGAAACTGACCGGACCAGGAACAATTTCCCGCTCGACCACCGGGTACCACAGAGATCTGGTCACTGTACATGCCCTGCACCTGGTGGCAATCAGCGCTACCGAGCTGGTTTTGAGACAAAGACGACGCAACACTGTTGAAATCTGATCAACCTGGACACTGGCGGTTTCCCTCTGTATGATCGAACGAACCACTGTGGCTGTCTGGCTGCATGTCAAACCATCTTCAGGCAAACACTCGTTTCTACAGGAACAGAATATCTGGAATACAAGGACAAGCAGAACAATCAGCATCCGATCCATGTGTCAGCTATCGGATGCTCAAACTATGAAAACTCCACCAAAACATGAAACACGTTTTTGATTGTTCATCAATACAGGGTGTCAAACCACACATTCTGATACAATGACTCTATTGAACTGGAAAATTCTCCTGGAGACACAACTCCTCGAGCTCTTCTGGAAGCCGGTCAGGATCCAGTGCCTCGTCCTCACCACAAAGCAGGTCGGGATCCAGTGCCTCGTCATCATCATGAAACAGATCCGGATCAATGGTGAAGAGTTCTCGGCCACTGACCAGAATTCTTGCCTTTGCTCCCAATTCTCGTTTGGCCTCCTCCTGCCTCTCCCTTACCTTTTTCTGCTTCCACACATTGAATGCCTCCTCTGTAATCAAAACATTCCCTGCCACCTTGTGCCTTTCACTCTCCAGAAACTCTTCCAGGGATATTTCCTCCTCCTTGACTGCCGGCTTGCTTGTTTTAAGAACATACCCGGGAGGGAGTGCATGTCGATACTGGCACTGTGCTCCTCCGTTTGGGCACTCCCAGAACCATCCATACTTTTTATGTTCAATGGCCTCGATAAAATATTTACAAACAATATCGGTGGCAGTTCGGGATCCGGCGCCATGTTTCTTTTGCACCACTGACTCTAGCTTTTTCTGGTCCCATTGATCCATGGTATCTCTCTCCTGTTCGCGATGGTCAGAATACACATCTATCTTCTCGGCTCTTCGCTCCACCCCCAAATCATGAGAAAACTTGCATTTGTCTCCCTTGGAGCATTGTCCATTCTTGAATAGTTGGCACAAAACCGACTTGGGATCGGTTCCAAAGGGCACCTTTTGCTGAACAACAACAGGTCTGCTGATTTCCAACAACTCGGCCTTTTTTCTCTCTTCCTCCTCCTTTTTCTGTTTCCTCTGCAATTGCCGAGCCTCCTCCTCCTTTTGTGCCTTTTTGTTGCCTCCACTCTTGACCTGCTCTGTAACCTGCTGGACGTACTTGCCAACCTTGGCTGACTTGTTCTTGTTCTTCAGACCAAAGGTCTTGTCCTCGATGATCTTGGTTTTGGCCTTGTTCTCGGTCTTCTTGGATACTTCTTTCTTGACCATGTGCAAAAAGAGTAAATCCTGATGAAGCACCAGCACTTGGAATTTAACAAGAACGTCACACTGGTGATCTATGTAGGAGGCACGTTTGGCATGGTTTGGTCGCCGTCCAGAGGATATTATCCAGCACCTGCAGGGTACATGTACACAAAACTGTCGAGAATCAGCCTGCTCAACGACCGAGAGTATCTGGAGACCATTGGGCTGAAGAATGACTCTGCTGGGGTTTCCCCCATTCCTCTCAAACCCCGTCACAAATCCATGAGTCCATACCTAGCCACACCAAGCTCCTCTTTTGTCAACTACAGAATCATTTACCAGATTCTCGAATACACTCCGCTACTGGACAGCTCCAACATGTCGATTGAAGACTGGGAAAGCATAGCCCTGGACATTCAGGATTTCTATGGCCACTATCGGTCTTTTATCATCATCCACGGAACAGACACGTTGGCATACACGTCCTCGGCACTTTCATTCATGCTGGAGAACCTGACAAAACCAGTGATCATCACAGGGTCTCAGATCCCGATTTCGGAGTTTCGGAGTGATGCACTGGGGAATCTGGTGGGATCGCTGGCCCTGGCTGGAGGATCTTGGGAAATACCAGAGGTCTGTGTCTTTTTTGATGGAAAGCTGATCCGAGGCAATCGAGTCACCAAGGTAAGCACTGTTGATTATGGGGCTTTTGAAAGTTTCAACATGAAGCCACTGGCCCAGATTGGGCTGAATATTAACATCAATCAGGGAGATATTTGTTGTCCAGATCCGAATTCAGAATTCAGAGTCTGTAGCACAATGAATAAACACATTGTCCATGTCAGACTCTTCCCTGGGATCCCCATCTACTTTATCGAGAATGCCTTGAAACACCCAACGAGGGGAGTGATCCTGGAGTCTTTTGGAATGGGAAATGCCCCCAACAACCGGCCAGAGATGGACAGGGTCTTTCTCAATGCATATCAACAGGGGATTGTGGTTGTAAATGTCAGCCAGACCCGGAAGAGCAACATTACCAATGTCCAGATCTACGAAACAGGAAGACACTTGGAGTCTCTGGGAATTCTACAGGGCTACGACCTGACCATTGAGTCGGCCATTTGCAAGCTGTCATACCTGCTGGGCAAGATTCCAAACTGCAACAAGTGTGTGAGAAGACTCATGACAACCAATCTCAGAGGCGAGACTCAGATCAAGAAGCTGGATGACTCTGTTGAGGACTGTACATGTCGACCCAGCGAGTTTGGAGACGAGGCAAGAGAGGCCCTTCCTTGCGCCCCACAAGATTCCATCGACTACACCTTGAAAGAGTCGATCGACCATGAGCTGAAGGATGTGATTGACCATGAGCTGAATCCGGTCGAGTCCAGAGACATTCATGACCTGGAGCCGGTCAAGTACGATCTGAACAATGATCTGGACTATCTCTTCAATTCGCTTGAAACAAGGGAGAAGGATTTGCTGTGGCCAATTCTAATCAAGTACGGACTAATATATGGAGACATCAAGCCCATTGTTCAGTACGAGGATTATGTCTCAACGACCGGGACAAGAGTTCTCCCGCCATTGGAAAAAATCATAGAAAATTCAACCGGACAATCATTATTGCATCTTGCAGTCAAGTTGTGTAAAAACGACAAGGTATCTCGAATACTCAAATATCTGCTTGACCTGGGCCTAGATCCCAGCTCCACAGATCTGGCTGGAAACACTCCTTCGGATGTTGCCCGTATATGCAACAATCAATTTGCCTTGGACACTTTGGAGACCCATCTGCAATAAATTCTTGGTCTTTATTTGTTGAATTTCACAAGACTCTCAGGCCCCTTTTCGTCCCACTCCTGTTTTGACACCCAAAAGTCTCGGTTTTCGGCCATAATGTCAACAAGGATAGATGCTCCACGAAACCCCAGATCACATCCATGGTTGGTCTCATCAAGTCGAAATCCAAATCTACTCTGTCTTTTGTCATCTCCCTTGAGAATCCGGCTCATATACATGTTTTCCAATTCCAATCCCAGTCTACTGGTCAACCCAGGGAACCTGGCTGATCCCCCGGTCAACATGATGTTTTCATAGAGCCCAGGCCTCACGTCCATATCAACGCTTTGAATGGTGCTGAATATCAATTCGGTCAGGTTTTCCGACTCGACACCGATCAGTTCGGGCTGGAAGAGCACTTCAGGGGCCTGGAACCTTTCATATCCCACCCTGATCGATTTCCCGTCAGGTAGTCCATAAACTCTGTTCAAAGCGGTAGTTTCACTCATCAGCCGCCTCTCTTCTTTCATATCATAGCCCACATAGCAGACATGTTTCTTGATGGCTCTTACTGTTTCCAAGTCGACCCGGGGATTGAAATGATACCCATTTTTGGAAAGCAGCTGGATCAGATGGTTGGTGATTTCCCGCCCCGATATGTCGATTCTCCGGATAGCATGCTGAAGGGAGTATCCCTTGTAGACCGGAACCACATTCGTCTTGACTTCTCCAAGATCGACCACCAGTCCGGTTGACAAGCCCTGGGAATACAAACTTAGAACAGCCTCAAGAGTAAAGTTGAGTCCCCCCAATCCATATGTCTCCAACATCAGAGCTGCAAGATCCTCCCTTTGTTTCCTGGTGGTGTTGGCAGACTGGCAAACCAGGATTCTGGTCTCTGGCTCGATCCTGAAGTGTGAAAAGAGATTATCCAAGGATCGGCTACTCTCGTTGGGCACAGTGCAATCATACCTCCTTCCTCCCTTTTGCCCCATCTTGAGATAGGCATTGCCGTGGTCACATATGAGAACCGCCATTGTTTTGGTCCAGCTGGATAATAGATTATCTATTCATCACGGCCAATCACATCCCAGCTCAGCTCTTGGGAAGATATGCATCAGGAACAGGCAAATGAGCTGTTTGAAAGGTATTCGTTCGTTTTCTTTGACCATGTTCCGGCAGGGCTGGAAATAGGAATGAATTTGGCATCTTTTACAGCCGGACCTTGTTTCAAGGGAATCAAGCTTATTCCTCCCGGGTTTCATATTCTGACCTGCACAGTGCCAACCCAAAGCTCACCCTGCCATGTTTCCTCATTTCTTTTCTCCATTGGGACAGACTCGCACTGTCTGGCGTTCAGGTATGACCAGAAAAATGAGCTTTTCGCTCTCGATTCCCTGGACCAGGGAAAAAGTATCCGAGAAAGAATCAAAATGTATGACCACAATTTGGGTGTTTTTCCAGAAATAGAGAATGAATCCTGGAAGCAACTGACTGAACATATTGGCAGATTCAACCTGGAGTCGTTGTTTGGATTGACTGAGGTTCATTACGGAAATACCCGCGTCTACTCGATCAGCAGCATGACAGGAAGCATCTATTCAGGAGAGTATCTGGAAACAAATGATTGGATTCGGTTTCTTGACTTGGATATCAAGAAGCTACTCTCGAAAGACAATTTGTATCAAAAGCACTTGGATGGATCCAAGTTCTACATGGACAAGACACGAGTGCTTTTCGAGTTTGTCAAGAGATACTACCATTCTGATTTGACTGAGCTGTTTGGAGAATTCCAGCTGGCGTTCCTGGTCTTTTTCCTCTGTGGAAATATGGAAGGATTTGACCACTGGATGGCAATCCTCTCGCTGGTTTGTCATTCGAGCAGCCTCGATCTCATCAGCCCGACCTTGATTGTCCAGTGGGTTAAAACCATCACCCTCCATTTGGAGAAGATTTCCGACATTCCCGAGCTGGCCACAGTACAGGAAAACAAGATCTTCCTCAATATCCAGAGCCTAGTCTCCAACATCGCCGACTCTGCAGTCCAAAAGGTGCTTGGAACAAGTGTCGACCACCTGAGGTCCAGAATCCAGGCCCTGTACTCGATTTCCCTTGAAGCCGTGGATCCAGAAGAGGATCAGCCTACTATTTGTGACTTCTGACCCTTGCTCCATTATGAATACATTTCAGTTGGTAGGTTTCTGTTTTCTCTTTGGAGCAATCCAAGGCGTGGCAGACATCCCTCACTGTCCTGTAGGTCTACCCGAGAAGTGGAATCGTCCCATGGAATGGAGCACATGTCCAGAAACACGGGGATTTGAGAGCCACGGATGGAAGGCCTTCTGCACTTGGACTCCGGTTCCACTTGAATACACATCTGATGGATCGTTTCACTACAGCACATGTCCCATTTCCATCCAAGTGAAAAAACTGGTCAAAAAGGAAGAAACCAGAATCCCCACTGTTCACTACTGGGTATTGGAAAATGGCCTTGGAGAAGGACACTTTTGCCCTCAAACTGCAAACACGACCTTCAACATGGTGAAGGAACCGTTCCAGATTCTCATCCCCAGTTATCGGGGAAACAGTCCAAACACTGTCTTGCCATTCAAACACATGGGATTGGACCAGGCTGCCTTTGATGTGCTGTCTTTGATCCAGAAGACTGGCCAGCTCTCTTCCCAGAAGACTCGGCATTTTCTGTATGCCAGAAGCTATGATACTCTATGGCTCCAGAGAATCCTACAGCACAACTCCACTCTTGTGGATGGAGTGGTCATGGAGGATGGTGTTTCCCCTACTTTCCGGCTGAACCAGCAGGGGAGCACAAGATATGTGGAGACCTTTTTGGAGCTGTATGGATTGTGCCAAAAGGACCCGTATTGTCGGGGTCAGATTGGACAGGGAAACCACAGTCTGGAAATTGATTTGAAACGATCTAATGGATGCAAGGAAGTAGTAAGAAGATCGTTGTCACTGGATGGGTGGATCGGAAAAGATTACTTTGTCACTGATGAGGACAAGCTGCTTGCTTGGATACAACAGGGATTTGGAAGCTGGCTGATTGACCTAGGAGAGGGAAATGTGCTCCAAAATGTTTCAATTGATTTTCGGGTGGTGGCCATGTCCTTGCTTCATCATCTGGACAAGTGTAGGTCTGAAGAATATTTCAAAAGGCTCTTTCTGTTTGTCTTTCCATACAAAAATGATTTCAAACATTGTTTTGACCTTGATTGTAGAGGTCAGGACACTTTACTTTCCAACCAAATTGTGTTGAGAGAGTATTGGAACGAAAACATTCCAGACTTTGCCTCCTTCCGCAACCTGACTAGTAGGTTTATGGCCCTGAACAACACCAGATATTACGAATACTACAAGAACCGAGAACAAAGTGTCCAAAGTCGCTTTGGCGAGAGTCTGAACAGCTCGGCTCGAATTGAAGAACACGGAGGCCAGAGTGGATGGAGTCAGCCTCTATCATCTAGATTCTATAAAGATCAAGGGGCTGTGGAGTCTGAAAGGGATTTACAAATGAAATTGGTTGAAAAAAGTCGACGATCCAGAATACTGCTTGAAACAATCAACTCTGTGCCTGACTCTGTTGATCCCAGAGACTTTCGAGGCCATTTTGTCAATTCACCGGCCACAAAAGCCTTGTTCATTGTCAACAGAATGAAGTCTGAAATTCCAAGCAGCCAGTCCTATGAACTCTTTTTCTACTCTCGATTCATCACTGCTGAATTGCTAGATGCTTGGCCCTTGTCCCCCACTCAATCTGAACGACAGGAAATATATTCGAGGTTTCTTAGTGGATGTTTGCGGTCGTTCAGTTCCAGGTCTATTCTATTCAGACAATACAAGATAAAGGATGAGCAGCTTTGGGAAAGAGGCCACGGAGACAAGCTAGTTATGGATTTTGATGGACCGATGGGAGATGACCTGCTCAGAAGCCGGCTCCACTCTTTCCATGTTTCCTATGACCAGCTGGTCAACACAGACTATTTTGGCCAGTTTCACAGCTGCCACCCTTCTGGCCATGAATGCAACGAAACTACGGGAGACGGGGCTATCAACCTGAACTGGCAACAGTCCAAGCTGCTAAGACATCTGAATGTCCGCAACTCCAAGGGGATCCTTGAAACCCCCAAAGAGATGTCGGCCCTTCGACTGATGGCTATTTGGATCCTGGTGGCGGTGGTCCTGGCAATGCTGATGTGCGGGCTTTTTAGGAGCTGCATTGCATGTTCAAGGCTTTCTGGTCGGAAAACAAAGAGAAAAGGGAAACAGCCCGTCTTCCTCAAGAAACAGCGGTTGGATCAGGAATGCAACGGGACTGCTGATGATCAGCAATTGCTGTCTGATTCAGACTCCAGCTCCAAGGATCCATTCGACTGGGACAATAATTCCAAGCTGGAGTTTTTGAAAGAGGCCAAGATTCAGTTTGAAAGTCTCCTGAACCACAAGAAACAGCTGCTTTGGCACCAGCATCGGGAGTTTATCCAAAAGGGCTATGAACAGTACATTGGGTCTGGACACTCTCCATAGCTCAGAGAAGAAACGAGCAATATTCTCGCAACACCACAGGAACAGATGTGCAGGGAATCATTCCAATTTCTGTGATGATCATGCTGACATATTCTGGAGGAGTAATGTCATGCATCATGTTGACCAGCTTGGGCCCCTGATTTCCGACGCCTTCCTTGTACTGTTTCCCAGCATCGGAGTTGGCCGGAGGTCTCATGGACCTGGTGTCTGAACATTCGATCTGAAACTTGGCCTCCAGCTGGACCCGGTCTATGAATTTGTATGTTTCACAGCAAACAATCACCGGAACATGGCAATCGTGGGCGGTCATTGCGATCAGACATGTTCCCAGCCTTGACATTGTAGTTCCGTTGGAATACACTCCATTTGCCCCCAGCAAGACCTTGGTCACCGATTTCATCATGTATCCAACTGTGTTGATGAAAATGTAAGTCACATCAAGGCCCAGACTGATCAGTGTTCTGCAGGATTCCTGCCCTCTCAGCATTGGTCTTGAATCAACCAGAACCACCTTGAACCGCTTCCCAACCTGATGAGCTTCGATCAGACTCTGGAGTATGACCTCGGATTTGGCATAGATTAAAATCACATCATTCTCCACAATCTTCGACACCACATGCTGGATGATCATCTTGTCAGCATATTCGATCTTGTTTGCCCTGTACTGGTCGATGATTTCACAGAGGTGGTCCTTGGCTGCCTGTTCCTCGAGATCGTGTGAAACATGGGCAATTTCATTCCTAAGGTATCGGATTGCATTTCTCATTCCAATTGACAATGGTCTGGAGGTTGCAATATGGCTGATATGGTGCTTCAAATGATTCCCAAGAGTTCTGTTCAAAGAAGTGTGGGGAGGGGTGACATAGTCCTGGATGAGCTTCTTGAATGCAGTGAGCATGAAATTGCATCTTTGGTTCCCTCCAGTGACAATGTGTTTGGAATACAGGGTTCCAATTCGAAGAATCTCGGGATGGATCTCATCAGCATCACTGCTGCTTAGTCCTCCAGACCTGGTTTTGGAAGTCTTGGCTTGTCCTTTGTGCTGCATTTGCTAGTTGCACCAATGTACAACAATCCGGTTGTTATTGATAATGGAACAGGATACACCAAGATCGGATATGCTGGAAATGTGGAGCCCCAGTTTACACTTGCCTCCTCCATTTCCGTCCATGACTCGTCTAGCAACCAGAAAAAACGATTCCAGATGTGTGAAGATTTGGATTTCAAGGTTGGATCTGAAGCCCGGATCAACTGCACAGCCATCAATCCTCTCAAACATGGTGTGATTCACGACTGGGATGCAATAGAAAAGCTATGGCAGGCCTGCTTCTTCCGATATCTCCATTGTGATCCTGAAGATCACTGTGTTTTGCTGACAGAGACCCCTTTCAACAAGGCTGAAAACAGAGAGGCCATGGCCGAAATCATGTTTGAATCATTCAATGTTCCTGGGCTGTGTATCGCTGTGCAGGCAGTCCTGGCTCTAACAGCTTCTCTCACCACCGGTAGGATCAGCCCTTCACAGGGATTGAGTGGAATTGTTGTTGATTCGGGAGACGGCCTGACCCACATTGTTCCGGTTTCCGATGGATATGTCATCAAAAATGCAATCCGGTCGATTCCTGTTGCTGGAAGAAACATCACCTTTTTCATCCAGTCCCTGCTGAGAGACCGCGAAGCTGGGTTTCCCCTGGACAACTCGTTCGAAATGGCCAAGCTTATCAAAGAGCAGGAAACGTACACGTCCATGGATCCCATCCGAGAATTCCAGCTGTACGACTCCTCGCCTTCCCAACATGTTCGAAAATTCGAGCTTCAGGGCGGTTCATTTGATATTGGCCACGAAAGATTTCTTGGCCCGGAAATCCTTTTCAACCCGGGGTTGTGCACCGGGGAGTCTACACCTTCCCTCCCTGAACTCTTGGACGATGCCATTCAGGAATGTCCTATCGATCTCCGAAAGAGGCTCTACAACAATATTGCTTTATCTGGAGGCTCAACCATGTTCCGAGACTTTGGGAAGCGTCTGCAGCAGGATCTGAAAAGGATTGTGGACCAAAGACTTGGCAAAGACTCGATGGATGTCAAGGTGACTAACACCAAACACCAGAACATTGCTGTGTGGCATGGAGGCAGTCTCTTGGCATCCAGTGAATCTTTTGCCTCAATATGCCACTCCAAGGCCGAATATGAGGAATACGGGGCTTCGGTGTGTCGATCCAGTCGAATCTGAGCCGTCTGAACAGAGATTTTGCTAATTACATTTCGAGTGTTGTTTTCTTCTGTTGTTTGACCTCGTACTCGTGCATGTCCCTGTGACCAACAGGCAATTCTCGGGGAGGGCATGGCAGGGGAGATTCATCGAAAAACTCGTGTCTCAGCAGCTTGTCGGCTCCCATTCTCCTGGTAGGCTCCAGTTCCAGCATTCTGGATACTAGATCAATGCCGGCACTGCTCAGTGCAGAGTTGGTGCCTATGAATGAAGACAGTGTGTTCGGAAAGACCTGTCTTGGCTGCATCCAGCCGGTCCATGGACATTTGGCCAGAGTCGGACACTTTTCTGGATCAGGCGTCCCACATATTGTATAGATGCTGTTCAGCTGGCTTATCTCATCGGAGCCATGGAAAACCGGATTTCCGCAGATCCACTCCAGAAAAAGACAGCCAGCTCCCCAGATATCCACTTCCTTGCCATAGCTGAAGCTTCCCAACAACAGTTCAGGCGGTCTATACCACAATGTGATGACTCTGTTTGTAGCCTGTCTTTTGGAGTATCGAATCAGTCCCTTGGCCAGGCCAAAGTCCGCCAGCTTCAGCTCTCCATATCTGTTGAGCAACACATTGCTTCCCTTGATGTCCCGGTGTGCAATGTCCTGTTGATGCAAGTATCCAATTCCCTGCAGCAGCTGTCGAAGCAGGCACTTGGCATGGCGGATTTCAAAATGGATACTTTGATCCAGAACAAGTGCCGAGAGGTCGTATTCCATATACTCGAAAACTAGGTAGACACTGGATTTGGAGGTCGCCAACTCGATCAGATTCACTATATTGATATGTTTCAGACTAGTTAGAATCTTGATTTCTCGGATGGCTGTGACTGGAAACCCCTCTTTTTCCGTCTCCATTCTCACCTTCTTGAGTGCCACCAGTCTTCCAGTTGTTCTGCACTTGGCTTTGTACACCTTCCCAAAAGTTCCCTCCCCAATCTGTGTCAGTTTTTCATACAGGCTAATATCTCTGGTTTTCATATCGGATATGGCCAGTCTATGGTCGAATCTGTCCTGATATTTACTCGAGATTGTCTCTCTTCGTTTCTTGTGGTAAGATTCCTCATCCGGATACCTGTTCCACAGAGGTCGGGAGCGGCTTTCTTGATCTCGTCCCCTTCTCATTCCGTGCAAGAGTTGCAATGAATCTGGACTCGGACCATACTCGGCTTTTGCTTCGGAAATACTATCGGACCGAGGAATCAGACAAGGTGGCAGATCCTCTCAGCATGGACAGTCCTGTATTCGATGCGGCCTTGTATCTGGACAGCTTGCTCAGAACAAAGGATCTCAAGAAACTGATCCAGACGAAAGAAGAAATGGAGCAGGAACTAGACTATTTGGAACAGAAACTGAAACTACTCGTGTATGATAATTATCCAAAATACATCAGTGCAGCAAAGATCATGACAAAAATCAGAGATCTATGTTCGAAAATGGAGCTGGAAAAGGAGAATCTGTCCAAGCTCATAGGCCAGGTTTCATCTACAAATGCCGAATCTGAAACCGCCTTTTTCCAAAGAAGAGCCAGACTGAACGAGCTGTACCAACAAAAGGCTCGGCTCGAAAGCCATTTCCCAACTCTCGAACGGCCTGAATAAACAAATCATTCCCGACTCTGGATTCCTTGGGCAATCTCTCGAAATAGATCCAGCGATAGATGGAAACTGAACAAAGGATCATGGAACAGGTCAAAGACGGAACACAGAGCACCAACAAATCTCGAATGCCCCAGCAGGTATGACAAGACATGCAGCTGCTGTCCAAATTCCACAAAACACCGCTTGGCCACTCCACATTCTCCACCATCTATAGGGATGTGACCCCTCAAGAGAGACATGGCCTTGTGGATCAAATGGACATACACCTCTTCTTTCCGGGATCCCGACAAGGATTTTGATAGCATGGCCAGTCCAGTGTGGAGTTGTTCGGAATAGGTGTATCGAATGACCATTTTCAGGAACGACTTCATTTTGGACTGGAACCAGCTCCTGTCTCGAACAGATGGATCCATTAAACAGCAGATCTCTTCAACAAGGTGGAACAGCGAATCAAAGATCATGTTTGTTTCGGCTACTGTGGGAATAGCCATCATTTGGGGCCGTTGTCTCCATTTGTAATGCATAAAGTCTCCAAAGCATTCTTTTTCCAGCCGGGAACAGAGACTCAAAACGGCCTCATCAAAAATGGTTTCCTCGACATGTGGACTGGTGGCCAAAATGGTTCGGATTTTCTGTTGGATTGATGAATCAACAATCGATGAATACTGATCCAGAATTTCCAAGGCATGTTTCCTGAACAAAGCATCTGGCTCTCCGTGGCCCGCCAATCTTTTAAGGCTCCTTGTGTTGATAAGAAATTTGAGTGCAAGCAGATGTGAGGATGGACAATGCCGATCCACAAAATCGCAAAACTCTCCAAGAATCTCATCAGAAACATGTTCTAGTGGGTGTTTCCTCGGAATCTCAACCCTGCTGTTGTTTCCACCCGTCTCGTAGAGCCATAAAATCAACAAATCCACAGAATGGGGCTGGCTGAGCATCAGGGCGATTTTCATCAATCCTCGTTTGAACACCAGGTCGGTGAGGAACGAATTCAGAATAGTTCCATTTTCTTGGTCAGGCATGAGCTCACAGAGAAGCAAAGAGAAAGCCGAGTGTAGTTTATCCTGGACTTCACCTCCACACCGGGACTCCTCAAGTCTGTGGAGCCGGATGTTCCTTGTGATGGTCTGGATCGAATTGTTGACTATATCCACAACCTGACTGAAGTTCAGCCGGTCCAGCCTGCGGAACAGTCTGTTTACAAGACTCTTGAACAGCCCCTTGAGTTTTGAAGATATCCGGTCAAACTCGTTTTCCAGTTCCAGTACCATGTACCAGTCCCTGGCCAGATCCACAAACACATCGGTCAATTTATCAATCTCTTTGTCCAGTCCTTCCCCAGGATCCTCCACAACTGGCTCGTTAGCATCACTCTCCACAATGTCCTGTCGACTCTCTTCCTGGGTCGAAAACAGCCCCAGACCAAGACACAGGCAAAGCACAAACAAATGGACACCAACAGAAAGATGAAACACTGCCGCTAACAGAAGGTAAAAGTACAGTCTGCATCGTGAGAGGGAAAAGGTCGACAGCCAATAAATTGGCTTGAGAATCATAAACCTTTTGGAAATGACTTGATAGTCATCATCGCTGTTCCTGATGATCATGCTGCCCAGTTGCTCTCACAGCATAGTTGTAGAAAACCTGAAACCGTATCAGAGTCGTTTCAAAGGCCGCGGATTGGAATGGTCTAGATAGACCCAGTCTAAAAATAGTCCGGGGTAATTTTCGTCATGAAACGGCCACTTTTCGTCTTTCGTGACCTGATGTCTCAGGTTGCCAACAAGACCTCTCCAAAACCCCAGCCACCCACTTTCCAGGCTTTTTGCATCGAATCCTTTCTCCTTATGATGTGCTTTCTGCTTGTTGGATACGTGTTCTTTTCTCTCCTGGATCTCTGCCTCAGCAAGAAACAAAAGGTTCTGGAAACTCCTGGAATGTCTCGAAATGAGCGATGGACTCTGAGCACAATTGTTCTTGTCGTTGTGGCTCTGTTTTTGTTGAGGGTCTTTCGATTTTGGAGGGTCAACGTCCATCCAGCCCTCATACTTCTAAGCGGCCAGCTCAATCCTCTCAAATATGTCTCCACTGTGCTCACCCATGGCACCTTTGGGTATGTGCTGGGAAACATGCATCTGTTTCTAACACTTGGAACAATGCTGTTTGAGTCCGGCGAGATCGGCCAGGCCGAATTTTTGTTTGCCTGTTTCTTTGCATCTCTGTGGACAGGCTGGATGGACAATGTAATGTACAGTTATCTCTGCCGTATGTGGAATTCCCAGTCGATTTCAGTCACCGGAACATCCAACGTGGTTCTTTTCCTCATGGGAATTGTGGCTCATCATCGAAACATGTACATCGACTACCTGTTTCCACCCTTCATCACCTTTTTTGCTCTAAGGGCAAGATACATCTTCTGCATCTATCTGGGCTCCAACCTCTACAATCTCTGGTGCTTTCTATCTGAAAATCTGGACACTCTCAAACCCAGAGTAATGGTCGACTTTTTTGGCCACTCTTCCGGCCTGTGTCTTGGGTTTCTGTACTGGGCAGTGATCAGAAAGTACACCTGGAAGCAAAGGCACCGGTTCTTCCTCAATGTCTGGCTTGCAAAGCTGCTCCGAATTCAGACTCCAGATCCACCCAACTAATCCAATAAACTCCCTTCAACCCTTGAGAGATGGAATTTTTTGTGGACCTGCAGGTCGGTTTCCAATGCCTGATCATACACCATCAGACATTGGGGACATGTTCGAACAGACTTGGATTGTCCCACATCCAGGTACAGTTGGGTCAGCTTTGGAGGGGACCTGGCTGGCCGCGGACTCAGCTTCCAGGCCTTTCCCTCTTCTGCCCGAGATCTTCCATATGTTCGATCAACACTCATATTGCATCTGCAAATTTATTCATCCTCGTCTTAGGTTCAACAGCCTGGTCTCTAGATCGGCATCCGGATCATATTCTTTCTTTAGGTCATCTGTCGGAGCAACAGACATGGATTCGGTCAACGAAATTCCAATTTCATCTAAAACTTTGTTTACAATCTCATCGGTCTCTTCCTCAAGACCATCTTCATTCAAGGTGTCATCCACCACATCATTGATCATTTCCTCTCTCATTTCCATAGTCATGTTCTGCTTTTCAAATTCCTGCATGATTCTCTGGACCGATGACAGGTTCAATCGGGAATTCATCGTTCTCATTGCCCGCGTCACCCCCATCATGGCTTCTGCTATTGCATTGTTGGATTTGATGGTCTGCAGCCTCAACGAAGCCCCTTGGAGCTGGGCTCTCATGATGAAAAACTTTTCAATGTATCGCCGAGTCATGACTAGATCTTTGGCCAGGATCCTAACACTGGAGTTCTGTCCCAATCGGGCATTCTTTTTGATTTCTGCAAGCAATTTCCGCTCCTGTCCCTCCAGAATGGTTCTTTCTCTGTCTATTTCTCTGATAGATCTGTTCAACAGTCTCTGGTTCTCTCGAACCAGCTCCTGAGCCGTTTTCCGGCGAAAAAACAGTGCCATAACTAAAAAAATCCAGCATTCTTTCGTCAACTCTGCAGAGTTGTTAGCAAAGAAAAAAGTCATGGCCAAGAGTCTTCGGTCCAAATCCAAACAAAGAAACCGGCGTCTTCTCCGCTCCACCTTGGGAAAACGAGCCGAGCTGGAGAGACTGGAGAGGATGTCTAGTCGTTCTAGTCCAATTCCCACGGAGATTTCCTGCATGAGTCTGGACCTGGCAGCTCCCAGGAAAAAGCCCCGTTGCTCGCGGTTCTCAGACAAAAACCCAGCCTGGGTCCAACTGGAATAGCAGTGTATTTATCTATAAACTCGTATTTTACACCTTGGAAACGGGTTTTTCCGGATAGCTGGTTTGTGGAGGCGGAGAGGGGAAAGAGGCAGAGGTCCTAATGGAGACTGGAGGCTGGTTTTGGGCAGACGTCCGCTTCATTGTTCCGTCTCGAATCTGTCTGTGGAGTAGTTCAATGGTCTTTTCATTTCTTTCAATCATGTGTTTGCGTTGCACCACTTCGGCTTCCAGATCCCTCTTGGTCCTTTCCAGCTCTTGAATGGCGATCGAATCGGCCTGGCTGGTCTTTCTCAGAGTCTCCAGCTCGATCCTCATTGAATCAACCTGGGAAACCAGCAACTCATGTTTTCGTTCTCGCTCCTCAAACTCAGCAAGCTGTTTTTTGTATTTGGCCTTGAGAGACCGAGCCTCGCTCTGGCATTTGGCTATAATGTCATTGGCCTTGGATATTTCTGTGGTGGACAACAGCTGAGCATTCTCCAGCTCCCTTATTCTGGATGACAATTGGTTCTCCTTGCTCTGCAATTCCTTTAGCGATTCCTTCATCAGTCCATTTTCATGCTTCAGTTTTGTGATTTTGGTCTCTCGGTCTGTCTGTTCTCTCTCATTCCCATGCAAGGCATCTCTTGCTCTCTGGAGTTCCAAATCCCGCTCTTCTCCAGCCCGAAACTGAAGAAAATGCTTGGCAAGGTCGTTCTTCAACATGGTGTTTTCTTTAGCCACCTGGTCCATCCTGCTAGCCAGTCCATCACACTGGTCCCTCAAAGCATTCTTATCTGCCAGTGCCGAAGCCAATTCTCTTTCCAGAGCTCCAACCTTCTCCGTCAGCACTCTTCTATTCTCCCTGTTTTCCTGATCACATCTATCCCGGATTTCGGATCCAAGTCTTCTTTCAAGATCACTGATCTGGTCCTGGTGCTGTCCTGTCAACGATCTGACCTGTGTTCTAAGATTCTCGTTTTCCCCCGTCAAATTCTTTAGTCTGGACTGAAAAGCGTGTTCAGAATCCTCCAATCGTGTTCTCAGAAATAGCGCTTCTTCTCGATACTGCTTGGCCAGATCTGCAAGCCGTTTCTTGATCACATGATCCTTGGCCGGGCTCAACAAAAGTGACAGGTGAACAATATGCTTGAATGAACTGATTTCCACAATGTTCAGCACCGCGCTCCTGTCTTCCTTCTTTTCAAGACTAAGCTGTGCAATGTATCTAGGCGAAACCTCCCCTGAACAGGAGACAACCATGGCAACGAATTCCCGCAACTTTTCGGAAAACTGGTCAAATCCAACCAGAATGTTTTGTTCTGAAATCAGCTTTCCATACTCCAGTGTGTCCAATCTGATCTCGTAGTAGAGCAAGGGGTCGTTGTTATCCACCAGGCGGATCCAGATCACCTTCTTTCCCATCTCATGTGTCTGCTCAACCTCCAGGACCATTTCCTCCAGGTTCTCTCTGCTCCTGGCGATGGGAAATCCAGGAGACATGGCTGGCCAGAGAATCGGGCTGTTTTCATTTCGAACATGGATGGGACACCTCTCACTAAACACCAAATTGTGGCCCATTGAAACATCCGTTGGCGGGATTCGCAACTTGTTGTGGTCGCAGGGGTGGCTGTTTATTCGTTCCGACTATATTGTGCGGCCGATCTGGCCTTTTGAAATCCCACCTGTTTGTAGATCTCACCCATCAGCTTCAGGGCCGATGCTCTTTTTGTCTGTAATTCTGCGGCCTTTGGATCTTTGGGTGCCAGAAACTGGTCACAGACCCGACGGAGTGTGGATTCAATGTCCAGATTGGACCCTTTCCAGAGCAAGGTCTTGATCTTCTCTTCTTTCCGTTCTTCGGGTTCCTGGCTCTGGGTTTTTGTCTCCCTGGCCATGTCTCGGAATGCATGGATAGTGTCCACAACCACAGAAACGACATGCGCCTTCTCGCGGAGGGAATACCAGAGCGATGCCAGTCCCATGAATCGGTCCTTGTGGATATGGCTGTTGGCCTTTGACAGGTATACATATCCTATACATCCCAGTAGCTCGGGACCATAGCTCTCCTCTGCCAGCTGGATGGCCTCTTGGCGGATCTGGCCGCGAAACTCGTCCTCCCCCACAAGATCCAGGACAAATTCTCTAGTCTTGGACACCAGGTTGGTGAGCAGATCCTCTACCCTTGCCTTTTGAATGTTTGAACGGGTCTCATGAGGATTTCTATCTTCTGTGTCTTGACTCAGGAGTTTGATTAGTGATATTTCTCCGATTATCGGAGCAAATCGATCTCCACCAAACAAGTCTTTGAGCACCTTTTCTGCATCCACAAATTCTCTTTGCGACACTGCTTCGGCTTCTAGTCCGTGCTGATCATAAATTGACCTGAGAGTTGGATCGCTCAGAACCTGGTAGGCTTTACTGATCTGTTTGAACAGGGACTCGGCATTGGGATTGTCCGGATTTTTGTCTGGATGGTGCTTGATCGCCTGGACATAGTACTGTCTTTTGATCTCCGAACCGGTGGCATTTGTTGAGATCTCAAGCAGGTCGTAGTAGGTGGTGTCCTTGACTGGAATTTCTGGTTTATCCAAGCCCATTTTTTTATTCAGATCTCCCATAGTTGGTTTCCACATTTTTCCAGTTGATGATCCTCATGATCGAGTCTAGATACTTTTCCCGCTGGTTCCTGTACTTTAGATAGTATGCGTGTTCCCATAGATCGATCCCAAGCGCCGGAACCAGCCCCTGGAGACTCGGTAGATCCTGATTTACAGTGGTGGTGATTCCAAGAGCTTTGGAAACGGGATCCAAGGCCAGCCACACCCATCCTGATCCCTGGACTTCCATGCCTCTTTTTTGCAGCAGAGAAACCATCTGATCCATTCCCCCAAAGTGCTGCTTGAAAAGCTGCTTCATCTTCTCGCTTGGCTCTACGAAAGACCTCGGCTCAATCAGGTTTCTCCAGAACATTGAGTGGTTTGCATGTCCGCCTGCATTGAATCTCAGCTCTCTCTCGAGTTTGAGAAGCCGGTCCATGTTGGTTTCACCGGCCATCCGCTCCAAACATCTGTTCAGATTGTTGACATATGTCTGATGATGCTTCTTGTGGTGGATGAGCATGGTTTCAGCATCAATCACCGGCTCCAGTGCATTGTAGTCATATGGAAGATCTGGAAGACAGTGCAGCCCTTTGCCGGGCAATGAACATCTGGCCAGAATAGATCCAGATCGGAACAGTCTCATTGCCAAAAAAAATCGTCTTGGTCTTTATTGGATTCAGTTGGTCTTGATATGAGGACTCTGGACAATGCTTGAATGACCAGCAGTTAATTTGGCCAGATAATAGACGCTGCCTGCAACTCCCAGACAGAAAATCATAGAAACGGCTACAGATGTGAAAAACGGCACCGAGATATCCTCGTACTGACATGCAAATCCGTCATAGCCGTAGTAGCAGGAGCATTGCCAACATGATGACTCATTCTGCTTGTTGGTGTCTCGGAAGTTGATGGCTTTACAAACCCCAGACCCAAAACATCTATTGGTATCCTGGATACATTCGTCATAGCTTGAATAGCAAAAGGGGATTTGGGAACCGGGTTCTTTGACATAGGTCTGGAAACGATCAAACATCCGGGACCCAGAGGCATTTGGATCAAGATTGACCTCATCTACAAACACTATGGTTCCCAAAGACTGGTCGCCATAGAGCTCTCCAAATCTCCAGATAATCTTGGGTAGAATGTTCTTGACAAAAAGGTACTGGGCTCTGGTGTGTTGCTCTGACCCCAGACCAAAACGGAAGGCCAGATCTTGCAGTCCTGTTAGTCCAAAGGTGAGCACATCGTGTTTGGGGGCCTTGAAATCGCTCCTCCCGGTCCCTGCTCTTTTGCCGCTTTCCAAGTAGTCCAGAATTGAAACAATCCTCTGGCACTCTGAAAAGAACAGGTTCTGGCTGTCAATGGCCCTGTCCATTTCGGAAATATCAAAGAATTTCAGCGTATCAATCAGATCCAGTGACCGGAGCTCCTTGAGCTTTGCCACAAATGGCCGTGTTCCGGAATAGTACGAATCCTCAAATTTCGTCAGGGGGAGGGTGGCTGGCGATAAAAGTAGAAGCAGTTCGAGGCTTTTGGAATTAAACATGACAAATGAGTCTGGATACATGGACTTGGTAAGCAGGGCTCCAATGTTTGTGTTGTTTCGGACAGTGGTGGAATTGACGTGGTGTTCATTCAAAGTCAGAAGCCCACTCAAATCAACAGTGGTGTTGTCGCTGCTCAGATTGCATCTAAAGACTGTCCGATGGTGGCCGCTGAGATCACCAAGCATTTCGTCACATCCACTCATTCCAGCAACATAAATTATCCAAAAGGCTTTGACCGGAGCCACGGGATTTCCTGCAATTTCAGCCAACTGCTGTCGAATTTGGTCGTCCTTGATATCTCTCTCTCCATTTACACAGTGTCCCAGCCCCATCGAATCCACAAGCACTAGTGGAAGGGCATCGAGTGGAACAGATTGATCACGGAATTCGCCCGCATTTCCACTAATGTAATGGATTTGATACAGCTGTACCGGAACAGCAAGAAACAATGCAACCAAAATAAATGCCTTCATCCCAAATATTCCGCTTAAAAAAACATTCCTTGTTATTGGTTCATTTCTAAATGGGAGAAAACATGACCGAGAATCTGGCTGTGCCAAATGGATCTTTGCAACAGAACAAGGGTGTGGAGATCGGTCTTTTGATAATGGCCGGCGTGTTACTTTTGACCAACCATCTCGTCAAATTCGTCCCCAAATCTCCCGTCATAGCCCGGCCAGAATACAAAATTACACCTCCACCCCGAGAACATAAACCACCGGTTGAAAAAGAACCAACCAAGCCTCTATCGATTGAAGAGATACGTGGAGAAGTTGACAAGGTAGTTGAATGGATCAAGCAGAGGATTGTGAAAAGGGATGTTGTTTTAGACGAGTTTGCATCAATTGCCTTTGAATACAGTGATATAGAGGCACTCACAGTTGATAAATGCAAAGAACTCCTCAAGATCATCCCTGCTCCCGACATATCAGGCGAATTGAAAAACCGCCTACTCCATCCCCGAGACACCGAACAGAGACACAAAGACTGGCATCAGGCCCTTTCAGAAAAAAGAGACAGGGTGAAGCAGAGAATTGCTGAAACTTTTGCCCGGCAAGACCAAATTCGGCAGGAAAAAGCTTTAGATCTATTGAATTTCGAAGCCACTCTGGATGGTTTCTGTGAATTGGCTATCAGGTATCTAGCAGATGAGGTGGAAAGTGTCTTAAACAAAGACCAGTCTCTTGAGCAAATCCAGCTTGATTCCCATAGAATGTTTCCAGACATATGCATAACTAGAGAAAACGTGGCCAAGGTCGGTGACTTTGCCAAGATCGCCATCATGTTCATGGTCTGTAACCATCGAAATGTGAATCCTGTGGGTGGTCTCTCTCTGCAGTATCCTCAGGACATGGGATCATTTATAAGTGATTTCCTAGCTCACTATGAGCCTCTAGAGGCATTCTACAACATTTTGGCCCTTTTTTCTGAAACAGGGCTTGCACTCCTTTGTCGGCCCCCCTCCTCCCAGGATGCAGTGGTGGATGCCACCCAAAAGTCAGCCGGTGAATTTCTCAGGGCCAATAACATGGACGAAACCTATCTTGCTCTACTAGAAGATGTGATCCCTCTATACTGTGCAACCATTCAACTATTGGGGAACAAGAAATTCAATCAAAGACGTTTGGGATTCTATCTAGTCTATGGATCCAATGCCTTTTATGCATTGGCGGCTGTAGTCTATTCCAAAGCCAAAATCCTTTTGCCGGGAGATGATTCAATAGCACCAGAAATGGCATCCATGGATCTGCTTAACAATGATAACAGTCAGTTTGACCTGGAGGCAATTTTCGACGAAACTGAGCGGCTCCTGAACAAGATCTAGGCTAAAACTGCGAAATGAGATGGTATCTGCACCGCTTGCGATGAAAATCAGGTGGCTGATTTTTGCTACTTTCTGGTGTTTTGGGTTTGGTCAGGAACATTGGGCTCGAGAGGAAGGAGGCAAGCCAGATGATTACCACTATCGAGATCTGATTGAGCGGGCCCAGGTGATTTTCAAAACCAGATCGTTCTACGACATTCTTGGGGTAGACGCTGCAGCCAATCTTAACGAAATCAATATTTCTTACCGAGAAAAGAGCCTTAGATGGCATCCGGATCGGAATGTAGCCAATCAAGAAAAATTTACTCTCCTATCCAGCATTGTCCAGGTTCTCCGAGACAAGGCCACACGGGAAAAGTACGACTGGATTCTGACCGCATCTCCCACCTGGAACAAGGCCGGATACTACATGACCAGACATGTCTCGGCCAGACTCGACATCTTCCAGGTACTTTTGGTCATCCTGATTGTTGTCTTGGCTGTGCATGTCTGCAACGAAACCATCCGCTACCTGGCCAAAAGATATAAAAGACACAGATCCACACAATACCTTCAGACAATGGGAAGGCCAGAGTACAAGAAGCTGGAGAAGAGGGTGCAGCGATACAGCGATCTTGCGTCGGTTCCTCGAGAAAGAGGCAGCGGCCTTGACCATTGGATTCGTGCACATGAGGATATCCGATTCGCTCTGTTCAAACCCGACTTTTTAAAAAGAGTCTTGAACCGAAATTCAATAAACTGATGCCGCGAGAGATCATCACACTCCAGGTGGGACAGTGTGGAAACCAGATAGCAATGGAGTTCTGGAAACAGCTGGTTGCCGAGCATGGAATAGACAGTGATGGGATGTTTGTGGGAAAGGAGACCGACGATACATCTGACAGGAAGGATGTCTTTTTCTACCAAGCAGACGATGAACACTACATTCCCCGGTCGTTGCTGATTGATCTTGAGCCTCGGGTTATCAACAACATTTTGACCTCGCCATACTCCAGACTGTACAATCCCGAAAACATCTACACTTGCAGTGCTGGAGGAGGAGCTGGAAACAACTGGACATATGGATATGATGAAGGAGCCAATGTCCGAGATGGCATTCTGGACATAATTGACAGAGAGGCCGAGTGTAGCGACAACTTTGAAGGGTTTCTGCTTTTACATAGTATTGCAGGAGGCACTGGATCGGGACTGGGATCGTATCTCTTGGAAGAATTGAATGAGGCCCATTCCAAGAAAACGATTCAGACCTTTTCAGTCTTTCCAAACTCTAATGAGGTCTCGGATGTTGTCGTTCAGCCATACAACTCGCTCTTGACCATGAAACGACTGGCAAGAAATGCCGATGCAGTGGTCGTGTTGGACAATGCAGCACTGACAAGAATAGCCAGCGACAAGCTAAGGATCTGCGACCCTACGTTTGTGCAGACCAACCAACTGGTTTCTACTGTCATGGCCGCCACCACCTCTACTCTCCGGTTTCCTGGATGTATGTACAACAACCTTCTAAGTATATACAGTACCCTGGTTCCTCTTCCGAGATGCCACTTCCTGACCTGTGGATACACTCCGTTCCATTCGGGATCGGTGGACAAGGTCAAAACCAACCCTCCCAAAACCAGTGTCTATGATGTGTTGAGGCGGCTTTTCCAGCCCAAGAACATGATGCTCTCAACGGCTTCGGCCAGGTCTGTCTACATCTCCTCCCTCAACATTCTTCAGGGCGGAGTGGATCCCAATGAGGTGTACAAGGCTGTGAAGCGGATGAGGGAAAAGGAGCTGGCCAATTTCATCCAATGGAACCCTTCCGGATTCTTCGTAACTCTTGGAAAACAGAGTCCATACTTGTCTCCCGAAACCTGCAGAGTAAGTGGCTGTTCTTTGGGAAACAACACATCGGTGTCCCAGCTTCTCAAACGAACCATTGACCAGTATGATCGGCTGAGAAAGCGGAATGCCTTTCTCGAACAGTACCGGAAAAGCACAGTCTTCTCGAGTGGATTTGAGGATTTCGACTCTTCTCGAGACTGCATCCTGGACTTGGTTGATGAATATAGTCGAATTGAACAGCCCAACTATTTGGACACGGTCCACACCTCTCAGACCACATACTAATAAACCTTCTTTATTCTGCAATCGGAGTGTATTTCCAAATCCTGGCCCGGCCATCTCCGCTCCCTGTAGCCAGAAATGGAAGACAGGGATTGATTGCCACTGAAATCACCGAGTTTTTGTGGCCCTGGAGCATCAGACAAGCTGAGGTGGAAGTAGCCGGATCCCACAACTGCATTGACCGATCCTTGGACCCAGAAACAATGTACTGGTTGTTGGGAGAAACGGCCACCGACAAGACATAGTCTTTGTGGCCATTCAACACTGCTGAGCATCGAGAACCCTCCAACCCAAACTCCCAAACCCGGATGGTTCTGTCCAGAGACCCTGACACCAACTGCTTTCCATCGGGCGAAAAACAGACTGAATAGACCGAGTCTCCATGGCCCTCCAACTCCTGCAGCAGCTTTCCGGTCTCTGTGCTCCAGACCCGGATCATCTTGTCCAGGGATCCGGCAACAATACAGAGCCCATTGGGAGAAAATGAAACCGAGGTCACTCCCGAATCCCTCTTGTCTTCATTTCCAAAGAGCAGGGTGGAGACCAGAGTCCCTGAGTGTGGATCCCACACCTTGACAGTTCTGTCTCCAGATCCAGAAACAAGCTTGGTTCCTTGTGGAGAGTACTGCAGAGAGTAGATATCTTGCTCATGGCCACAAAGCATATGAACAATTCCACGGGTTTCCAAATCCCAGATTCGGATTTTCCTATCCTCAGCACCAGTAGCCAGGAAACACGAATCAGGACTGAATGCAACAGATCTAATGTACAGATCCTGGTCGTTCTTGACACTCTCATCCTCCAGACTGAAAAAGAGGGTTCCATCTATAGAATCGTAAACATGAGTCAGTCTATTGGACCCTGTGGCCAGCAGTTTGCCATCCAGACTGAAGCTGACTGTACAAACCACCGAAGGATGGTCAAGAGAATGGACCAGATCAATATCCACCGTTCTCGGCAGTTTTGGGTTGTAGATTAGCATCCAGTCTCCCTTTTCCTTTTTGAGCACAGATCCTATCTCTTCATCAGAGCCTGGCTGCTTATCGCTCGTGTTTCGTTTGAGTCCCCCCCTTGAAGCATCTTTTGGCCGATCGGGAGACATTGCTTTGCTAAACAGTCCGTTCCCCAAATTGGGAGGATCACTGTCGAGTTTTCCCAGCGCGGCTTGGAGACCCGGAGGGAAGGCTTCGGAAGTCGGGGAAGGATCTCGTTTGAGCCGGCTGATTTCCTCTTCATATTGCTGTTTCATCTTCAGGTGGGATTTTTCCAGCTCCCGGATGTTTTCCTGGATCAGTGCCATTTCACCAATCTGGCTCTGGATCTTGTGTTCACAGTCCTCTTTCTGCATCTTCAACACATTCATGTCCTTGACCACGGCATCAAACTCGGACTTGAGTGCTTCAAAGAGCTCGTTGAACCGAGTCAATGCTGGCACAATTGGCCGATGGTTGCTGTACATGGAAGTGTGCGAATCAGCTGCAACATGGCCAAAGACCAGAGGATAGTTACCTCCAAACAGCCCGGCTCTCTGGATTCTCGGTTTTCAGCCATCGCCAGCCAGAGAAGGATCAAACGCCCCACTTCTCAACACGGGAGCCGGCCCAAAAGACCCAAGCCTCGCCGGCCCGGCCGTCCAAAGAAAGTAACCAGAGAAGAGCTGGACAATGAGCTGGACAAGTACATGATGGGCAACCAGTCTGTAGCCAGAACCCGGTTGGACGCCGAGTTGGACACTTATATGACCGATGTAGACAGTGCACCGAAAAGCTAGATTTATTTGGGTGTATATGAATAAACTATTCCGATGGTTCAATGGTCACTCCCCGCTTAATCTCCCCCCATCCGATCAGTCTCCAGTGATTATCGATCCGCCGAGAAAGCGCTATCTTTTCTCCTATTTCCGTGCATGCCGGAGTGTTGAGTATCAGTTTGGTCATGTCCTTCTTGGTGCTTAGAACCCGGCCCCCGGTGGAGGTGGATCCAATGTTGACCATGAGAATCTCATTCTTTTCAAGCTTCTCCACCTTGCTGGTACGGTCAGAATCTGTCTTGACCCCCAGTAGCCGTCGCAGCAAAAAGTGCTGGATCTCCAACTCTGTATAGATAGCTGGAAGTTTGCCCCTTAGTCCCAACACCTGTCCAACCAGCTTGTCTGCTCTGCAGAGTGTGGGATCCATTCCCGTGCCAACCCCAATCAAGCCCCCAGGCACAGCAAACTGAAGATCGTTGTTTTCGGCGTATAGCGAGACTATTCGAGAATAGATTGGCCGGCAATGGACCTTTCCCTCAGCATCCTTGGTCATGATTCCTGGCCGAACCTCAATCTCATCTCCAACCCTGAGCACGCCACACAATATAGATCCCCCGGCAACTCCCCCCTTGAGACTGTTGATCTCGGCCCCCGGCTTGTTGACATCAAACGATCGAATCACAATCATCTTGGGGTCGGCTGCAAAGTCTCGTTTGGGAACCTTGATGGTCTTGACAATCCATTCACAAACCGCATCAATATTGTATTTCAACTGCCCAGATATCGGAATAATAGGTGCATCTCTGGCCACAGTTCCAGTCACAAAACTCTTGATGGCTTCGTACTGCTCCTCGGCTGCAGTTTCCTTGATCAGATCGATTTTGTTCTGGAGAATGATAACATGTCTCAGCTTCATGATTTCAATGGCTGCAAGGTGTTCAGCGGTTTGTGGCTGGGGACATGGTTCATTTCCAGCAATCAGCAACAAGGCTGCATCCATCACTGCCGCTCCGTTGAGCATGGTTGCCATTAGAATGTCGTGTCCAGGACAGTCTACAAACGAAACATGTCTTGACAGTTCCATTTTCCCTCCACATCCACTTCTCTCACACGGCGGAAACTCTTCCTTGTCACTCTTATAGGACTTGTAGCATCCTGGAGCAGGGCACGCCTCGTTCATGCACTTGTATATCTTCGCATTGGCATATCCAAGCTTGATTGTAATGTTTCTTTCCAGCTCGTTTTTGAATCTGACTGTCTGCACTCCGGAAATCGCCTTGACAACTGTCGATTTTCCATGAGCCACATGTCCAATTGTCCCCAGGTTGATTGTTGCCTGTTTCTGGATGATTTCGCGCTGTAATGGATGTAGCTGAGAGAAAGGACCTGGAAGTGGATCCATCAATTGGCAATTAAAAAAACAATGGGCGACAGTCCAAATCCAGAAATGGCCAGTATCAAGGGTACATTGGCATCTACAGTCAGCCTATCTTCCATCCATCCTTTTGAATATCCCGGGTCACAGGATGAAAGTACACTGGACGAACCTATTTTGGTCACAGTAGCCAGAGATCTGGGCCTTGTCTGGAACAAATTAGGAGCTGTTTTGAAACCACACACCGATCAAACAAACCAAACTCTGCACAACTGGGACTTGTGGGGGCCCCTTCTGCTCTGTCTTGTCTTATCAGTGTCTCTAAGCATTCTGGCCCCTTATGAAGAAAGGGAAAACATCTTCACTCTGGTTTTTGTGATTATCTGGGGTGGATCCTCTATTATCGTCCTCAACTCCAAACTTCTTGGGGGATCTGTTCCCTTTTTCCAAGGTCTGTGTATTCTGGGATACTGCACATTTCCACTGGTGCTGGCTGCCCTTCTCTCTCTGATTCTACGATACATTTTCCTGAAAATCATCCACGTGACAGGAGCGTTTGTTTGGACTGTCCATGCATCCAACCGTCTTCTGGCCGGGCACAACCCACCCGACAAACGTCTTCTGGCCATGTACCCGGTTTTCCTGTTCTACTTTACCCTGGCCTGGATCATTTTGATCTCATGACTGTTTATTGGAAATAAATCAGATTGTGCTGTATAATCTGTTCAAAATATCTTCGCTCTGGACAAGAAGTCGCTTCCACTTGGGCTGCAGTTTTGGAGAGAGCCTCTTGACTCGGCTCGACAAAGACTGACACCATCCAAGACACCAACAAACCAAGTTCTGCATATCAGCCTCTCCAAGATCTCCCAGATGCCGGGTTTCCAGACAGGTGGTGACGGTTCCCAAAAACCATTTGGCTTGGCTGTAGGACTCGGTTTCAGGCAGAAAATGATGAAAGATGGCATCAAACAACACTCGAGGCTCAAAGTTCCGGAACAGGTTTTCTAAAAACATCCGGATCCCCGGATCCTCCTGAACAAGCAGGCCGGAAACAACTGTTTTGAGACTGACAGCCACACTGTTGCATTCTTCTGAAAACGGAAGCGAGACTATCAAAAGCTGAAACAGGGTGACGCGTCGATGGGCTGGAATGTGTGGAAATGCTTCTACAAACACCCGGATAATCGTGTCCCGACTCCCATCCATATCGGGCCGAGTCTCATCCAGACTAGAGGCCAGGAGCATGGGGACCAGTGACCGTATGGTTGTTTCAATGATGTGGAATGTATACTGATCATCCAGCTTTGACACCAATGTTCCCATAAACACAAAGACAGGAAGTATAGAATTCAAGACCAGCGCAGGTGCTAGTTTGGATATTGTGCACATCAACGAGACAGCCCGGAGCTGTGTTTGGAGATGGACTCCTTCAAAGAGCATTTCATTCTTCTCCAGAACATTGAATTCTCGATTGGCTTGTCCTCTCAACAACGAAACAACGAGATCGGTCCTCAAAACCGATTCCTCCAATTCTTCCTCATTCTCTGCAATCTGCAGAAGCATCCTGTCCAAGCACCCAAGCACCAGTTGTCGGACATGCTCCATAGACGAAGCAAGTGACACCATTCCAGAGAAAGAAACCAATCCGGAGAATTCCAGAATCTGGAACAACGCCGGAATCAGCACATAGTATTCAGCAATGGTAGCCATATCCTTGCCCTCCAAGAGCTCAAGCAACAAAATCAGCTGGTCCACCTCCTCATTGATTTCAGGATGGGCCTGTTTAAGCCGCTTGTTTCTAGGCTGTTCGTCATTTCCAATTATGTGGACAAACCTGTCCAGCAGGCTCTGAAACACATCTGCCTTCAGCCACACTCGGCTCAGAAACATCTTGGAGCTGTATTCCATGGTGTCATTAACATGGCAAAATGTGTCCATTCGATTCAAGTATTTGGACAGGGCCAATGAAACAATCTTGTCTTTCTCAATCGACCCGATTTCACCCCAATGTTCTTCCAATACCACAAAGGCTGCATGATTGAACAGGCGCGAATTTAGAATACCCACCACAAGTCCGAGTCCCGATGCTTTTCCAGATTCTTTCCAATCCCAGCAAGCTTCAAGGAGCTGATAAATCGTCTTCTCATAGACAGTCTGGTCGATTTCAGGCATTTCAAGCAGTAGTCTGACCAAAAGTTCAACACACCCAAGCGCCTTTCTCATCTTCTTGCCAAAACTCGTCTTTAGAACAAAGATAAACAAACTAGCTGGTTGGGGCGAGTTGGGGTGTCTCTTGACCCATTTTCCAATTTCCTCCAGCAGATCCAGACCCAGCAGACATTCTCTTTCAAGACAGAGCTTGACTTGGGTTTGATCTGCAACAATCTCCTTTCTGTAATCCAAAACACGACCAAAGAACTTGGAAAACCGGCTGTGGCTCTTTATATGGGGTGAAATCAGCTCAACAATCTCCACCACAAGACCGCGGACACTGTAATCATTCGCCATGGTTCCTAGTGCCACATATGTCAACAATCGGTTGGACGCCTCTTCAAGAGCCCCGTGCGTATTTCTAACCAGATACAGCAACACACACCAGACTCTCTCCACTCCCCGGTCAAAAAAACGGTCCCGGATCATGTCCATCAACGATTCCTGGAGATCAGAAGTGGTCGAAGACTGGCAAACAAGTTCTCTAACCTTGTCTGTATTTGGCAGCAGCTGATCAGATACATCTTCATCACCTTCACTGGCAGTTTTTATCTGCTCAATGGCCTCAACAGGCTTCACTTGGTCCGGTTCCTGGTCATTTAGAGAAAGAACAATCTCATCCACCACCACGCTTTTCAGATCCCAGTTTTGCTTGCAAATATCCAAAAAGACATTCAATCCATGTCCAACATCCAGTCGAAGGTTGTTGTCCCGGTTGGAGATGAACCCCAGCTTCTTTATCAACACTAGCAACACCGAGTACTGAGAATATTTCCATTCAGTGCATCTGGCCCCAAACTCCATTCCCCTCAAAAGTGGTCCGGTCCATAGACTCAGATGGTCCCTGACCCTGGCCGCCGTCCAGCTATTGATGGTCTCGATAAAAAAGACAGTGTAGAATGAAATCTGTGTTGAGAACGAGATTGATTCGGCCAGTTCCCTGTTTTCCAGAATTGAATGGAGGAAAAAATGGAGGAAGAGAACCAGCGCTGGATCGCTGGAGCACCTATCTACCAGGAACCGTCTTGTGGGTAATGTGGCTGTTTTCTGGGCTGATTGCAGAAACCCCCACCTCTTGCTGTTGAGATTCAGGGTTGACAGGATCCTTTGAAAGACTGGTGTCTCGTGGTAACAGAGCGTAGAGACCAGCAATGAGTCCACATTCATCTCGTTGACCCGCAGCCTTCTGACAAGGTATTCTAGGACCTTTTGTGCAGGTCGGAGCATAATGAACGAGGACAGGGCCTTGAGGACCAGGTTGATTTCCATGTCCAGTTTCTGGTTTTCCTTTTTGGTCATCATAGACCTGTCTACCTGTCTTGTAAAAATCACACTCGTTTTGAGATGGACAGGGTCGGAAAAGAATTTCCACCAGACATTGATGGCGGCCAGCTCGGCTATTCCAGACATGGCCAGGTCGTACAAAAAATCTCCACTTTGGTCCGAAGCCTCTCTTGGACTATAGAGAATCGAGGATATCTGTCGACCATGGCTACGAGCAGATAGACTCTTTGTCTCCAGGTCATCGTGGAGCTGCTTGTTCCGCTGGGCAATGCCAAGCAGTTGAACACTAAGCGAGGAAACCATTTTGACAAGGGTGATTCTAACAATAAAAAATCCGGTGCAGGGTCAAAAAGGATCTCACCGGCGTCTGTACTATGGAAGAAGTGCCAATAAAATCTGCTCTGGAAGCTGAAAATCAAACAATATTGTGTCGATAGGCCATTGCCCGACCAGGCCGAGCAATATGTTCCGAATAAACGCCCATCCAAGACTCCAACTCCGTTTTTTTAGTTGTAGACCCGCCAATTTGTCGACAGCATGGTGCGTCCCAAGGACAGACCCGATATCCATGCCCGAAAGGGAACCAAGACCGTTCCAAATCCCAGAGCCGCCGATTCTGCCAGACGGAGGTTCAAGCCCGGAACCCTGGCACTCAAGGAAATTCGGCATTATCAGAAAACAACGGACCTTTTGCTTCGAAAACTGCCCTTTTCTCGCCTTTGCAGGGACATTGCATTGGATTTTGCAGCCACCGAGTTCAAGGAAGGCGTTGGAATCCGATGGCAGAGCCAGGCCCTGCTGGCGCTGCAGGAAGCCGCCGAAAACTATCTGACCCATTTGTTTGAAGATGCCAACCTCTGTGCTCTGCATGCTCGACGAGTGACTCTCATGCAAAAGGACATCCAGCTGGCACGAAGAATCCGGGGAAACTGGGCTGGACTGCCAGTCTGATGTTTATAACAGAATCAATAAACCGCAAAAGCGGAATGCAAACAAGACAGAGCAAGGATGAGCTGGTTCAACAGTACCACCATCAGTTGACACAGGGTCTGAGCAAGATCAAGACCCATCTGGAGTCTCCCAACTTTCCCAAAGACAGAATCCCGTTTCTATTGGCCAAACAACGGGAGTTACAGCAACAGCTGAATCTCCTCAAGACAAAATATGGGGGCGAGGGAAAGGTTGGTCAGCCAGGAGCCCGGCCCACACCTGAAATTGGTCCTGTAGGCCCGGTATTTCCAGCAGCAATCTCTACCAGAGCGACAAATTTCCCGGAATCCAAAGGTGGCAAAACCGTAAGAGATCTAGCCTCCAAGCTCTTACCCAACAGTCCTGAAACCACCGTCTTGATTGACAGCAGGTTGGAAAGAGTCATACTCGAGTTGGCAGACAATTTCATAGAGCAGCTGGTCTACAATTCGTGTCTGGTTGCCTCATTGAAACACGAAAATGCTACAGATAACAAAAGTGCAGGAAAAGTCGAAAGAAGCAGCTTGTCGTACGTACTTGACCACCAATGGGGAATCTACCTCCCACCGGTCCACACCGAAGACCACGGATCTGACCGGTCAGAGGACAGAAGAATCTGGGAATCCACAAGAAGAGAGCTATCTGTCCTCACTCCAAAGCCACTTAAACAGGGAAGAGTTTACAAACGGATCCCCAATCCCGGATCTCAAGGTGGGAATCCCCCCGAAGGTCTTAAAAAGAAACATCGCTCCAAGTAGTGGGGTTTTATTTATCATGGAACAGTTCGACAAACCCGTGTTCACAATACATTCTAGACATATCACAGCTATCGAGTCCATCGCATTTCCCGAGCTGGGCCGGTGATATTCCCAGGTCCCCCAGAAACAATCTCGATCCATCTCGAGAACCCAAAATGGTTTCTGCCGGCAACCCAAACATGACAACCATCTTGGCCGGAAGCCTAGGCTCGCCTGACAGTTTAGATGGTCTATGGAGCGATATAATATCTACCTTTGTTTTCCCAAGCCATTTTTTGAGATATTTTCTCATCTCCACTGGACGATCTTCGAGTCCAGACAGAGCATCAACAATCAGACTGAATTGGCTGTTGAGAAACAGTGGATTTTTTGCCAGTGTGTCCATGTCGTGGATGACAGTTACCAAGTGGAGAGATGCAAGGGTCTGTTGAAAGGCAAGGTATCCGGATTTGTCCTCTCCAATCACCTGGTTCATCCAAAGAACACATTCTACCCCTCGGTTGGTAAGATGTCTGGCCAGTGCCATTGAAATGCCGCTAAACAGGTTCTGTTCACAGAGCAGGAGCACAGGGCCTTTTTGGCCGAATACCTGAGAATATTCAGCCTGAAGAAGCTCTATCAGAGACCGGGCCCCGTTTTCGATCATCTGGACATTGTTTGGACCCCATTTGGATGACGACAGTTTGAAGACATGAGATATTTGCATGTCGGAAGCCGTTGGGACCGCCAATCCATTTTTGAGGTAGAGACGGGAAGATGTCTGTACAGGATGTTTGGGCAGTGACTTGCAACCCGCTTCAGTGCCCTTGGAGCTCGGGTTGGACAGGATTTCCAGATCGGCAAGGTCAGATCCCTTGGCAACAATTTTGTCATAACAAACAGGTTCTTGGCGATTGTCCAAATAGGCACGAGCGTTCTTCAGAGTAATTTCCTGAGACTGGATGTTGATTTCATCCACCACTCCTTCAAAAACTCGATCGTCGTGAAACACAATCCGGATATCCATTCCCAGATACTTGTCCATTATTTTTTTATGAGACTAGACTGGGCCAGCTTTATCCAATCCAGACACTTGGATCTTGAAATGGCCTCCATGAGAACCAAGGCCCAGGCCGGAGAGGCGCCTCTGAAACATCCCGACACGATCCACATAATTGTGGTTCTTCTGGGATACCAATATCTTTTCCCCGAACACACTGGTATTCTGTCAGGGTCTATTGCCCAGCTTATTCATGAATACAACACTGACAGTCTCGAGGATTGGGCCAATATACATGTAGAGTCGATTTTGGATAGTCAAAAGCAGTATTTTGTCCGCCATCTCCCCAAATCTGTCAGCCTTTACACCAGTCTATCAAGGGATGAGCGAATCCAGAGACAGGATGACCTGGTTGGAAACGCCTTGTGGAAAGAACATCCCACAATGGTGTTTGGAATGGGAAAGGTGATTGAAACACTGGAAACAGCAGTTCTGGATAGCCACCTCAACGCCATTCTCCCATTGCTGCTGAATGTCCTGGATGATTGGGAGGTTGATTTCAAGCTGGTTGCTGTGGAAATCATTGGAGCTGTCCTGAAAAAGGGCCCTAATCTTCAGAAACACAACTGGGTCCAGGTTCTAGATGAAACACTGTTGGCCTCCCTTTGCTGTGACATGGATCGACTACTGAAAACTGTGGCCAATACTCTATTCCTGCTTTACGGAAGCAGTACGGAGAAGCTTGGATGTTTCCTGGACCTGTTGCTTGGAGAACTGGCTGCAAGTAGTCATCCCAATGCATGGATTAGCGAGGCCATGGATATAATTGAATGCATGGCCGAGATGATGAAAGAAAGATTGGTTTTACATCTCGAACAATGGACGGTGGTTTTTGACAGGATAGTGGAGCATCCACCATTCGATCAGCTGTTGGACATTAATCTGATCTTTATGAAATGGTGCTGGCCACGAATTCACAGTTACAGCGAAACATTACTTTGTACCTTTGCCAAAGTGCTATCCGGTGGAAAATACAGAGACCGATGTAAACTTGAGGAAAGCCTGTATTTGCTGATTGCACTCTCTCGGGACAACATAGACCGTGCAGTCCAAAGACTCTATGGCCTAGACCCAGTCTTTTTGATCATTCCTCTTCGTCGGCACTTGCACCATGCAACTGACTGACGAGCAGCTGAAACAGATCGAAGCCAATCGAGAAAAGGCATTTCAGAAGCTGAGGGCCAAAAGGGAAAAATCTTCTGCCCAAACACTTGTCAATCTCGAACTGGAAGACAGAAGTACCTTTTCGACATCCGCCATCCCATCCCTGCACAATGTCTTTCGAGACATTCCCGGATCTATATACAGGGACAGACGATGGCATTTTCCATTAGACAGACACGACCAGATTCTTTTGACCATCTCTTCCAATCCAGACCTCCATATCCAGGACATTCCCAAACCAGTTCTTCGACTATTTGCCGCCAGATCTTCTGGGGACACTGCAGATTGCATGGACATGGAGGTCCTCGACACTAGGATCAGAACGGCGCTTCTTCCATTCCAGATAGACGGGATCCGCTTTGCTCTCAAAAGAAATGGCAGGATCCTCCTTGCAGATGACATGGGGCTTGGAAAATCCATCCAGGCACTTGGAATTGCACTCTTCTACCAAAGAGAATGGCCACTGTTGATCATTGTTCCAGCATCATTGATTGCTTCCTGGGTTGAGGAAGTCCACAAATGGATTCCTTCTCTGCCGACAGATTCGGTCAATGCAATCTATGGAGGCCGGTTTTCGGGATTCAGTCTCGTCAACATCACCAGCTATGACCTTGCAGTCAAATATCACAGCGAGCTGGCCCCTCCAGGGGTGGTGATTGTGGACGAGTGCCATTATTTGAAAAACCCAAACACCCAAAGAGTCAAATATCTGCTCCCTCTGATCAAACGATGCAAAAGAGCTATCATGCTGTCCGGAACACCAGCTCTGTCACGACCGATGGAACTCTTCACCCAGATCCAGGCAATTGATCCCAAGCTGTTTCCCAACATGATCGAGTTTGGAAAGAGGTACTGCTCAGGACACAAGTCTCGGTTTGGATGGGATTTCAAGGGTTCTTCCAACCTGAAAGAGCTGTCTCTTGTTTTGGAAAGCACAATCATGCTGAGACGGTTGAAACGAGATATTTTGTCTCAGCTTCCATCCAAACTCCGCCAACAAGTCTTCCTCCATGTAGATCCTGCCAAGTTGAGACGGTTCCAAAAGCTGGCGGAAGATATCTCACTTATGGAGGATGATACTGACACCCCAAGCCAAGGATCCTCACTGATCAGATTGTGGATGGAAACCAGCATGCTCAAACAATCGGCTGTTGAAACCTACATTAAAGAGCTGCTGGAACGAAACGAGAAAATCAAGGCTTTGGTGTTTGCCCATCATCAGCATGTGCTAGACGGACTGCAGAAGAAGCTTGTGCAGCTTGGAATTGCCTTCATCCGAATCGACGGGTCTACCTCCACTGTTGAGAGACAAAAGGTGTGCAACGACTTTCAGTCTGAACCCACTATCAGAGTGGCACTGCTTAGTGTGACAGCAGCAGGGTTGGGGCTGACACTTACAGCAGCCTCGGTTGTTGTGTTTGCCGAGCTGTTTTGGAACCCAGGAGTGCTGATCCAGGCTGAAGACCGGACCCATCGGATTGGCCAGCAGTTTCCTGTGAATATCCATTACCTCCTGGCACAGGGCACTGCTGATGACAGACTCTGGGCCCTACTGGTCAAGAAGCTCAACACCTTGGAGGCCGTTGGGCTGGGAAGAAACGAGTTTTCCAACATGTCAGTGCAGGGAGGCCAGCGATCGATTCTGGAGTTTGTATCAGGTATGGAGGCTCCAAACCGTATTTATTGAGCTGGCAATCCTATCTACAGGTTCTGTCGCGATTCTTGTGCTTCCTCCAACAGGGTGATCTTTTTCTTGCAGGGTCTGCTTTCTCGGGCCGACAGGAAAGTGACGGCCATGATGTTGAACAGCTGGAACAGAAGAAGCAGAAGGCCTGCCAGCCGCACCCAGCACCATGATGTCTGCATGCAGGCGGATATTTGAAAACGGCAGTATTCAGAATATTCACACTCGCCCTCATAGTCATCGTTGTACCTGTCGAATCCACAGCATTTGAAGCTGTTTTGAAGAAGAATCTGGCCATTGACTCCAGCTCCCGCCCACATGGCATAGAGTTCATCATCCTGAAACTCTCGAGTGGAAAAGACAAACATCACATAGCACTTCAGAGCAAGCACCACAATCAATCCCATCAGATAAAGGGTGACGAGGCAAGGCCGCTTGGTCTTGATGGCCATCAGACCCAAGAGGCCAAGAAGAAAGACGAGCAGACCAGCCAGATAAACCCCAACCAACAAAGGATTGTCTACAAGGAGGATTTCTGTTCCAGCATGGATATAGATCCCCAATGAGATCCCCAATGTTCCCAAGGCCAGGATAAACAGCACCGATGTCCACACAATGCTTCTAGCCAAGTGATCGGATGCACCCATGATTCCAGAGACATTTGGTTCTTGCTCTTATACCATCTGAATCCAGACTCATTTCATAGGAGGAGGAAGACAACCAATCTTTATAAAGAGAAGAGCCAATCGGGGCGGCAAGGAGTACGAATGATCGGACATCCGGAAAACCAAGACCTGTCAGATTTGTGGCTTCAAACTACACTTTATCAAATGACCACACTTCAACCCCAACACATGTGAATTTATGTTTAATGGACAGAATATCGTTGGCAAAGGTGGGAACAGGATTGGACTCTCCACAGAGTAGATTGTCGTCCAGCCACAGCCCAAATCTGCCAAGCCCACATCCGATAGCCACAAAAGATGGTTCCGAAATCAAATAATATGGGTTCTGTCCAGTCGACTTGTAGACAGCCATCTGGCCACCATCCATCTTCCACAGGAAACTAGAGTCAATAAACTGCCATATCCTTACCATTCCCCCGATCCAAAATGCCCAATGTTGGGATGCAGAGGCTCGGAACAAAATGCGCCAAAGATCTAGACAAGCAACAATCCACTCTCCTTACATTTCCTTCAGCCTCTTCAATAACCAACAGCACCGGCCCCACTCCTCTATTGCATTTGTACAGGGTGTTTAGACTGAACCCATGCTGCGAACTGTGGTAGACCAGTGACCACGAGGATGTCAATCTGTACAAAGGAGGGAGATGTCGTCTCAAAGCAGATGCGATTTCAACAGTCAAAACCTGTTCTTCCCTTGAACAAGTTCTCTTCAAGAGCACCACCGGTGCTCCATACAAAGACTCTGCATATCCACCCTTCTCTGGAATTCTCCCTGCCGAGCCGTCTTTAGATGAGCTTGGGGAAGATTCAGCCGTAGAAACAAGATTGTCACTCATTGATGGTGCGATCAGTGCGAGTCATGCTAAATCCAGAGAATGATCAGGACCTGATCCCTCCGGGCAAACTGCATCGATTCCTGTCATCGATTGCTACCAATGAGGCTCTAGAGCCAGAAGTGGTTTCGATTCTGTCTGAAATTGGGAGTGAGTTGGTACTGAATGTTCTGGACAGTGCTGCACATCTAGCCAGTCTCAAGGAAACCCGGAATCTAGAGCCTTTGGACATCAAGCTTATTTTTTCCAACCATCACGGAATAAACCTGCCTCCACATGAGCCACCAGGGGAAACCCAGTCAAAGCACAGGCCCCCCCGGAACGAAACCCATTTCAGACGGCTGGCCCAGATTCGAAGAAGTATGTACAACGGATCCATTACCCAATCTACCATCAACAAAATCCATTCTCCCTGAATAAATAAAAATGAGCCGGCCCAGCAACAGATCGGTTCAGGACCTGGTTCTGTCTCTCAAGAGAGAGCTCTCTGAGTTTGATGCCTGCCAACACACCGAGTTTGAGGGCATGCTGAAAATCTTCAATGGCGAGCTGGCCAAAAAACTGGATGGTCGGTTTGGTATCCCCGTCTCTCTGAACGAAAGCAATCTCCCAGAAAGAAAACAAACCATGGAAAAGCCAGAGCCCACTGATGCCGAATCCGGAAGATCCAATGAGAAGGATCAGCTTGTAGGTCTATTTTCTCCAATTCCTGTCAAAAATCAGATGGCTCTTGCTGAAAGTGAATCCGAAGAAATTTCCCTCGAAAAGCCCGGGTCCAATCCCCCCCAACCATCCCATCCCAAAGCCTCTCCTCCCCCCAAGCTAGCCAATTCCAGGATCCAGAGTGCGGATATTTTAGAAAAGATCAATCGATTCTCGGCCTGTCTACAGAAAAACCTCCCTTCCACCAAGAAACCCCCCGTCAAGCCACCCATGTTTATCCCCTCAGGCTCTTCCAACAACTACGGGGCCAGAAAACAGCTGTTTTCGAAAAGCAGGATCATGGGTGGAAACCCTGCATCTTTGCTCAAACGGATCCATGACAAGGGCCAACCGGCTCTGAATGAAGGACTCAGCCTTCCAAAGATCCACACAGACGACGAAGACTCGACCTCACAGCCAAAAGGATCCAGGCCGCTCTGGGCAGCCACTCCAGTGTTGGCCAAGACTCTCAAAATGCAGGAAAAGGTGAATCCAGACACCATTTTTGGCCAGATGCCATCCAAAGTGTCTATTGACAATGTATTCAGTCACAAAAAATCATAATGTCGGCTAACGAGACCCGGTGTCCAGGAAAAAATAGTTTCCAGACTCCTTCTGCTCTCTGTCTTTTACCGATTCGGGCTTGTTGATCCTTGGTCGAAAATTGGTTGGGTCCCGGCGAAAAGTAATCTGGAGAGACTTGAGGAAACTGTTCATGCCACTCAACAGTGATTGGGGAGACTTGGCTACAGTCTTGACAGCTGGAATTCCCTCATACACAATGACCCGATCAGCAAGATAAGTAGCCATGATAAAGTCGTGCTCCACCACAAACGCCGTCTTTTTGATATGCATAATGTACCTCTTAATAAGTTTGGCCACAATAATCCTCTGTTCAGAATCCAGATATGCAGATGGCTCGTCAATCAAATACACATCTGCATTCGTCCCCAAGCACAATGCCAGCGCCACCCGTTGCAGTTCTCCTCCAGACAGATGCCCAACCTGTTGATCCAGCAGCAGGTCCAGCTGCAATGGCTTGGCCACATCAGACTGGAACTGTGGATGTCCATACATGGCTCGAATCTTTTCCAGAAACAGACATCTCACTGTTCCCTTGTGGTCTGGAGTGTACTGCTGTGGCTTGTAGCTGACAGACAGTTTGGGAATTCCACTCCCCTTGTTGTCCGGATGATCCAGGCCAGCCAGCATCCGGATGAAGGTGGTTTTGCCTGTTCCATTTTCTCCCAGCATGACAATGATCTCGGATTCGCAAAACTGTCCAGGCTCAATGTCCAGTTCAAATGTCGATTTGGCTGCCAAAGAATTCTTCAGGGTCTTTTTCATTCTGGGATAGAATCGTGGCTTGGACGAGCTGCTCTCACCTGCCTCTGCCGGAGTCTCTGCTATCCGAAAGACTAGCGACTCGTCCCTGAATCGAAGGTTTTCAGTAGGCACCATTCCATCCAAGAATACATTGATTCCCTCTCTCACTGCGAATGGCAGGGTCACAAACCCATATGCCCCGCTTCTCCCATAGAGCACACAGACAAAATCCGAGAGATAATCCAGCACACTCAGATCATGTTCCACTACAATCACATATACACTGGAAGACACCAGAGATCGGATGGCCTTTGCTGCCGAGAGTCGCTGTTTCACATCCAGATAGCTAGATGGCTCGTCAAACATGTAGACATGGGCTTTTCTAACACAGGCTGCAGCAATGGCAAACCTTTGCAGCTCGCCTCCAGACAGCTTGGTCAGATCCGTTTCCAAAATATTGGTCAGATCCAAAAGCTCAATCATCTCTTCTCGTGCTCCTCGTTCGTCACATCGTTTCAGTAGATCTCCCACTGTTCCTCTTGCACTCTTTTTAATCACATCCACAAACTGTGGCTTGATGACCGCCTTCATCTTGTCCTCGATCAATTTGGTGAAGAAGCTTTGAAGCTCGGATCCCCGAAAATATGTCAAGATCTCTTCCCAGTCGGGTGGATCTTCAAACCGCCCCAGATTGGGCTTCAGCTTGTTGGCAAGGATCTTCAGGGCCGTGGACTTCCCAATTCCATTCGTTCCCACCAATCCCAGCACCTGGCCTGGTCGTGGAGATGGCAGTCTGTGGAGTTTGAAAGAGTTGGCCGAGTATCGATGTGTGGTGCTTTTCGACATGTCTGTAGGCAGATTGATGATGTTGATGGCATCAAAAGGACACTTTTTGACACACATCCCACATCCAATGCACAGTTCCTCGCTAATATATGCCACATTGGAGGAGGGCGACACCTCAATGCACAGTTTGCCCATCCGGTTGACTGGACAGGAGCGTCTACACTCTTGTCGGCATTTACTCGGTTTACATTTGTCTCGACTGACAATAGCAATTCGTTCAGGCTTATCCGACATGATAAGTAAAAAAACCCTTCCGATTCGCACATGGCAAGCATCCTGGAAAACTGGCAACAGATCCGGGCCCTCCACTCTCCAAGACGGGTGACACAAGCTCCAATTGTCACCGGAGCCTCTATCCTTGGTGTTGTCTACGAGGATGGAGTTATGATTGCAGCAGACTGTCTAGCATCTTATGGATCTTTGGCGCGATTTCGAAACCATCAACGGATCCATCGGCTGGGAGCATCAGCTCTGCTGGCCAGTTCTGGAGATGTTTCCGACCAACAGTACATTCTCGAAACCTTGCAAGAACTCCAAACACAGGAGCACTGTTTCAACGATGGACATTTTCTCTCGGCGCAAAACTATTATACCATGCTGGGTTCGATCATGTACAAACGTCGATCCGAGTTGAACCCGCTGTGGAATTCGCATGTGGTTGGAGGAGTTTCCAATGGTGTCAAGTTTCTGGGCTGCGTTGATCTGCTGGGAACCCAATACACATCGCCAACTATCGCCACTGGATTTGGAGCATACCTTGCACAGCCCTTGTTGCGAGATGCTGTTGAAAAGAGCCCTCTCCTCTCGTTTTCCGAAGCCAAACATCTTGTTGAGAAATGCATGAGGACGCTTTATTACCGAGATGCCCGGTCTTTGAACCAGATCCAACTAGCCACCATTACAGAACAGGCTATTGAAATCTCCGACCCATACACCATTGACTCTGACTGGTCCATTGCCAGCTGGGCTGAGAGATGCTGAAAATAAACTGGGTTCAAAGTGCTGTTTCCTCTGGATCAAAAAGTCTGGATCCAGAATTGAGTTTTTGGATCTGCTCCCGACTGGATGTCAGGGCTTCAAATGAACCAGTGAGCAGATCCTTTCTGCGGAGACATTCGGCCAGCTGGTCATCCAAGGAGTACTGGAGGGGTGGGATCCGGATTTTGATTACTGAAGGCTTCTTTCTCTTCTTCTGGGTATTATGTTTTCCATATTTCCTGCTGGCCAGTTGCTCCAACTGTCTAAAAGTCTCCTCCATTACTCGATGGTACTCCTGGGAAGGAAGAGCCCGGACCACTCTTTCATAAAGGAGCCGTTTTCTTCGCTGGTTCACCATTGCCACGGTCTTTAATCGGCTCTGCATCTGTTTCATGGCACTACAAATACTGTCATTTTCCTCTTGTTCACCATTCCCGGCCCCAACTATTCCCAAGAGCGACAAGGCACTCTGGAGACGGTTCTCTCCATCGACTGTGTACTGATCAGGAACAACTGCTACATCGCTGGGCTGGAGCCTCAGTGGGCTGTCTGATTCGCATGGTGATTCCGGATCACCATCGTTGAGAGAAACGTCATTCTCTTCAATAAGGCTGGAAACGAGCCGATGTGTCAGGGTTCGATGGCCATGGTTTGCCTTTTCAACCCCGAGTGGAGGAATGGCCAGGAAATGCGACCCTGTGTCAGACCAGTCGTCGTGCTCCAGCCATCGAAGGTCACTTTCGGAAATCGGCTGGAAATAAGCTTCCACATGGTTCCAGAAAACTGTGGGTGGGGTTTGGACCAAGCTTTCGGTCTTGGAGTTGTGTTTGCTATTGACTCGGCTCAAATCCTTGAGACCAACTCCTGTCTGTTTATTGTTGTCATGCATAGCTGGTTTGCTGAATTCACTCTGCTTCCATTTTTGGAGAATATTCTTCCAACACCCGTCTCTTGGCATCCAGCTCTGACCGTTTGGTCTTGTTAGATGCCTGGATCTCCCTTTCCAGGAGGGAAATCTTGGTTTGGAGCAGTTCAATTTCCTGTTGTGTCTCGATCATCTCCCGGTTCCATTCACTCAACTGCTGATCCATCAGGTCCCTGGAGATTGAGAAAAAAGGCTGGACCAACCCATACCATTGGGCCCTGTGTCCGTCCAGCTGTTCTTTGGAAATCCATTTGTGTGTCTCCCGGGCAGGAAACAGAGACTGGCTGGAAGGCGGTTTGAGCACTGGCATGCTCGACAGAATGGTCTGCAGTCGATCAAGGCATGATTCCAGCGATTCTGTCATGAGTAAAAAAATGGCAACAGAGCCAGATCCAAACAACGCGGATGTTCTGAGGAGACAGGAAATGGCCAGGTTCTTGAAAGGCCTTGCCTTTGGAGAGCGAGGAGATCGACAGTTGGATCAGACCGAGGATTTGGACAATCCCTTGTTCACATCTCTGGAGTCGACCGAGTGTTTCAGGAAACGGGTTCACAAGAAATTCGAATCTAACAATGGACACATGGTTCCATTTGAAATATACTCATCTCACAGGCAAAAGCGAGCCGAATCCTACGGTCGGTTTCTATTTCCTCTGGAAAACAAACAGGCTCCTTACAATCCTCTAGATCTAGAAGATGCAGATATCCAGAGACTAAGAGCTCGCCAGGGAATACGAATCCCGGATCTCAAGAGAGAATTAAACGATTTATTCCGTCAAAAACACCCTGAACTGGCTGGAATCAAATACAGCCATATTCTGAGCATGAAACAAAGATGGCTGCGCATTCTGCTGGAGCTGGACATGGAGATTCTGACCATTTCGTTCGCCAGTGTCTACTTTGAAAAACTGATCCTCAGAGGACTAGTAACCAAAACCAACCGGAAGCAAATTGGAGGGGCATGTCTACTACTTGCAAGCAAGCTCAACGACTCGAAAACCTCAAGCCGCTATGATCTTCTGCAGGCCCTGGAGGAGCATTTGTCTGTCCACATCCGAGACATTCTCCGCTGCGAGTTCTGGGTCTTTGTAACCCTCGAATTTGATCTGAGCCTTTATGAAACAGAATACCTGCCCCACTATTTCCGCATTCTGGAAACTCTGCATGTGAAGAGTCTGGAAGAATATCTGGGAGACAAAATGTTCCTGTCTTGGATGGAAAACAGAAAAGGCAAGCCCGTGCCCAATTCGATTGGATGACGAAAGAGACCAATGGCAGGCCTCCTCAATATTCCTCGAGGACTTAATGAGGGGGTGGGAGGCGCCTCCAGATTCCAGTTTTTGCATGATATCAAAAAACAAGGTCAAATATGACATTGATGGAGAAATGATGCACAAAACCAAGAGGGAGGGCGTTCCTCTTTACAGAGAAATCCATTCCGAGGATATGAAGTGGAGGGCGGTTGGTGAAAGCATCATGACACATTCTCAGACGTTCTACCTGATCGGAAGGAACGGGGAGTTTGTTTTTGTGCAACTGGCCTATGCCAACTTGGGATTCAAGCCCTCATGCCAGGTTTCGGCGAGGTATTATCGCCATTCGGAAGACGGTTCTGGCCAGAGGGACGAGGAAGGGGTCAACAAATTTGTCTCTGAAACCTTTTCATTGGCCCACTGGGATGTCCAGGAGGACGGGATATCCTCATCTGTGGGGCCACTTGGTCTGAAATACTCCCGAAAGGGGTTTGAACTTTCTTTCAAAACCAGAGAGATGGAGTTGGACCTGCAAATCCAAATGAAGGTCCAGCCTGTCTCGCTACAGGATGGAAAACTGGATTTTACCAAGACACTTGAGACCGGAAAGACCGAGTTGTTGGGGACCATGGAGTTTTACTTTTGTCCCCGAGTCCAGTTTGAGGGGTCTGTGAGGTACTTGGATGATTCAGACAACATGAAACAGTCCAGAGTGGATGGGTTTGGGAGTCTGAACAACATTTACCAGGGAATCAAGCCGTACCTGGCCGCCGACTACTGGATATACAACACGTTTCAGACCGACTCCAACAACGCCGACTCTGTGTCTTTGTTGATGCTTCATTTTGAGTCGTCCTCAACGTTTGACCACAAGAGCATCAGCCAGGGGGTTTTGGCCGTCAACAACAAGGTTGTTTCATGTTCCACCACCAATTCGATTGTGTTTGGTGATTATGAAAAGGACAAGACATCCAATTACCAGATCCCAAAAAGAGTTGGGTACACCTGGAGGGGAACCACGGGGCCTGAAGAAGGAGGCGAGCGATGGAGCGCAACCATCGACATCCACACCGACCAGCTGGACTGTATCGACAAGATTGATTTGCTGTCCCACCTTCCCTTCCTGCCCAGGAAAATTGTCCAGCTGCTTTTCACCAAGCCTTTTTCATATGAATGGCTTGCTCCTGATATTGGGTTGACGCTGAAGATTGGTCAGGATGAAAAGAGAGTCAAGGGCCAATTCATCCACGAGCTGACGGTACTGAACTAGTCTGTTTGTACAAAATGTCAATAAAGTAACGAGAAAAAAATGGATCAGGGATCTTTCGATATCTCACTTGAAGGGGCCCAGCATGGAAAGGTGGTGACTCGGTTTCCTCCAGAGGCCTCGGGCTATCTGCACATTGGACATGCCAAAGCAGCGCTGCTCAACCAGTACTTTGCCAACGTGTATGAAGGGAAGCTGATAATCAGGTTCGACGACACTAATCCGGCAAAGGAGTGTGTTGAGTTTGAACAGGCCATCCTGGAGGATCTCGAGTCTCTAGAGGTGGCTGGCCACATGTATTCACACACCTCGGACTATTTTGACCAGATAATTGAGCAAGCGAAGCGACTCATTGATCTCGATGGTGCATATGTTGACGACACGGTTGTTGAAGAAATGAGACGAAACCGGCTGCTGGGGCTGGAATCTAGAAACAGGAATCTGTCTGTAGAAGAAAACCTGAGAATCTTTGATGAAATGATTCTTGGAAAGAAACCGGAATACTGTCTTCGGGCCAAAATCAGTGTGGACAACCCCAACAAAGCGTTGAGAGATCCGGTCCTGTTTAGATGTCAGATAGACATTCCACATCAACGAACACTGTTTCGGTACAAAGTCTACCCTACATATGACTTTGCCTGTCCGATTGTAGATTCGATCGAAGGGGTGACTCATGCGCTGAGGACAAGTGAATACCGAGACCGAAATGCACAGTATAAATGGATTCTTTCCAAGTTGGGTATGCGGGTCCCGGTGGTGTGGGACTACTCAAGACTCAACTTCGTCCACACATTGCTCTCCAAAAGGAAGCTGGCCTCGCTTGTCAACGAGGGAGTAGTGGAGGGATGGGACGATCCTCGGTTCCCCACGATCCGAGGAATCCTCAGAAGAGGACTGTCTGTGACAGTCCTGAAATCCTACATTTTGATGCAGGGAGCCTCCAAAAACACCGTCCTCTTGGAATGGGACAAGCTGTGGTCGCTCAACAAAAAGGAAATTGACCCAGTGGCCCCCAGATACACTGCACTAGTATCGAAGGATGTGGTTGTGTTGGACATAATGGATGATTCTGGAAATCCAGTCTCTGTTCAGGAGAAAACCGTTGCACTGCACAAGAAGAACCCCAATCTTGGGGAAAAGAATGTTGTCTATTCTGGCCAGGTCTATCTGAGCCAGGACGATGCCTTGTTGATTGAGCCCAATGAGGAGCTCACCCTGATGAACTGGGGGAATGTGATAATCCAAGAAATCAAGCGGAACGACAACAAGGTGGTGGGACTGACAGGACTACTCCATCTTCAAGGTGATTTCAAAACCACCAAGAAGAAACTGACCTGGATAGCAAAGACCAACCAGCTGACACCCGTGAGGCTTTACGACTATGACTTTTTGATAACCAAGAAAAAACTGGAGGAAAAGGACGATTTCCGAGACTTTTTGACCCCGCAGACTGAATTCATAACCGAAGCGATTGGAGAATGTGCATTGAACAGGGTTCAAAAGGGGGGTGTGATTCAACTGGAACGAAACGGATTCTATATCTGTGACAATCACCAAGAGGGGTTAAAGCTGATTCGGATTCCAGATGGTCGGATCAAGAGCACAGGCAAAAAATAAAAACCATGAATCTCCGGGACTACTTTCAGCAATCCGAGACCCCTCCTCCCACCAAGAGCAGAAAACGGGCCGTCCCAATCGCTGACGAAGAGAGTGAACCCCCCCACAGAAAACACAGCCCACATTCAACATCTGAACCGTTAGATGAAGATGCCAGCAAAAAACTATGGACGGTCAAGTACCGGCCACAGACACTTGACCAGATGATCGGAAACAGGAGCAATGTGATCCGACTGAGAACATGGCTAAGGGAATGGAAAACCCACTGTCCCAAGGAAAGAGCTGTTCTGATTTCTGGCGTTCCGGGAATCGGAAAAACTACAGCAGCCATCCTGGCATCCCAAGAAGAGGGCTTCAATGTCCTGGAATACAATGCAAGTGACCTCCGAAACAAAAAGACACTTCACGATAATGTTTCAACGGGGCTAGGGAACCAGTCGATCAACCGAAGGCCAACTGTAGTTATCATGGACGAGGTGGATGGAATGTCTTCTGGAGACAAGGGGGGAGCAGCCGAGTTGACTGTGCTTATCAAAAGGTTCAGAGCACCCATAATCTGTATCTGCAATGACAGAAACAGCCCCAAAGTGAGATCTTTGGCAAACCATTGTCTAGACCTGAGATTCCGAACACCTGACAATAGACAGATCTATCCCAGAGTGATGGAGATATGCAAGTTGGAGGGTTTGCAGATCAACAGAAGCACCGTCGATAGGATGGTTGAGCTGTGTCATGGCGATATTCGGCAAATCCTCAACCAACTGTCGGCATGGAAGCTGACCAGGACTGATCCGGATCAAATCCAGTCATTCTCTGTCTCCTCCAAAAAGGATCTGGAGAAGAACATTTTTGGAATTGTCTCGGAGTTTTTCTCGCCTTCCAACTACGCCAAAAATGGGATCAACGGTCTGATGGAGCTGTACTTTACAGACGCATCCATGGTTCCTCTGATGATCCAGCAGAACTATATTGGAACAGCTTCGAAAAAGGGAGCCGAGGTATTGGAGTTGGATATGATTGCCGCAGCGTCTGACTCCATTGCCATTTCAGACACTGTCGATAGTCTAATTCATGGATCGACTCAAGAATGGGGTCTTTCGCCTTTGCACGGATTCTTCTCCTGCATTCTTCCAGCCCACCATGTTTCTGGACTGGTCCATGGACAAACCAGGTTTTCAGAATGGCTCGGTCAGAACTCCAAGACCGGCAAGAACGAGAGAATTCTGGCAGAGCTAAGATTGCACATGTCTCTCCATATTTCCTCTGGCAAGTCGGAGCTTCGTCTGGTTTATCTGACACATTTTGTCACTTGTCTTTGCCAACACATGCTGAATGGATCGGTGGAAAGGGTGGTGGCCATTTTAGATTTCTACACCATCTCCAAGGACGACTATGACCTGATGCTAGAGCTTGGAGTGGGCAAATGTGACGGAACGGCTCTTCAGAAGAGAATCCCACCAAACATCAAGGCTGCACTCACCATAAAATACAACAGCCTCAACCACATGATGCCATATGATGTAAACACAATGAAAACCAGCCATGATGAGTCTGGGAGTGATGTCGAATCGAATTCGAGTGATGACAAGATGATTCTAGCAGCCAAACAACCCCCAAAGCTCAAAAGAGGTCAAAAGACCGAGACAGTTGTTGAATAAAATGCAAAAACCATTTGAAATTCGGATCCAAAGAGACCTGAGCGAACTGGACTTGGCTGAAAATGTCCAGCTTGATTTTCCAAACCCAGATTCTATTGAAAACATGGTGGTGACAATTCAACCTACAGAAGGATTCTATCGAAATGGAACTTTCGGATTTTCCATGGCCTTTCGGGACACTTATCCATTTGACCCTCCGAAGGTCAAGAGTCTTCAGAAGATATACCATCCCAATGTCGATCTCCAGGGAAATGTCTGTCTCAACATTCTGCGAGAAGATTGGAAACCTGTGCTCTCTCTCAACTCAATCATCCTTGGGCTGCAACAGTTACTGCTGGAGCCGAGTGGAGAGGACCCTCTAAATCAACAGGCGGGAGAAATGCTCAGGACCAACAGATTCCTGTTTGAGGAAATTGTCCAGAGATCCATGCGAGGCGAGTCCATAGATGGAGAATCATATGAACATTGCCTGAATAAACCCGATCAGTGATGAATCGTCGCATTCGCAATGTTTTTGTACCATCTTGATCTCCAACGTCCTCAGAGTGTCAATCATTCGGCGACTGGATCCTTTTCGTCCCGAGAGGAGATTGAACTGGTGGTTTCCCACGGGAACAACGAACTTGAGCTTTTCAGGCTAGACAGTAGGACTGGGAAGCTGAACTCGGTTCTCAGGACACCTGTTTTTGGAACCATCCAGAGTCTAGCCTCACTTCGGTTGGCCGGGCTTTCTGTGGACTACATTATCCTCGGAACAGATTCAGGCAAAATTGTGATCGCTGAATACTGTTCTGAACAGAATGCCTTCCAAATTGTCCATCAAGAGTCATTTGGAAAGTCGGGATGCAGAAGGGTAGTAGCAGGACACCATCTCGGGGTTGATCCCAAGGGAAGAGCAGTGATGATCAGTAAGGCGATGTTGTAGAACTCTATTTTAGGAACCATTTAGGTGCCATTGAGAAGCAGAAATTTGTCTACATTATGAATCGAGACTCCTCATCCAAACTGACCATCTCGTCCCCACTCGAGGCACACAAATCCAACACGGTTGTCTTGAGCCTGGTAGGACTAGATGTCGACTATGAGAATCCGCTGTTCGCTTGCCTGGAAAGTGGGTATTCAGATGGCGAAAAGAAACTGACCTTTTACGAGCTGGATCTGGGTCTAAACCATGTGATTAGAAAATGGAGCGGGTTTGTAGATCAATCTGCCAACCTTCTGATTGCAGTTCCCAAAGGAGCCAATGGACCCGGTGGTTTGCTGGTTTGTTCCGAAGCACAACTTGTATGGAAGAACCAGGGATTCTCAGATGTTGTGGCCCGACTACCCTCAAGAAAGGAATGGGGTGACAGTCGGGGAGCACTGCTGCTGTCTTCATCGGTGCATCGGACAAAAACCCTCTTTTTCATTCTTGTTCAGAGTGAACATGGAGACTTGTTCAAAATCACACTGGATCACGAAAACGGACAGACAAAAGGCATTCATATCAGATACTTTGATACCATTCCGCCCAGCACAACCTTTTGCATCTTGAAAACCGGATTTCTGTTCAGTGGGTCGGAATTTGGATCCAACTTTGTGTATCAGATCACTAGTCTAGGGGACGATGGACTCGAGAATAATCGATCCAGTTTTGAACCTCGCCCACTCCAACACATGTTGTTGATGGATGAGATGACGACTCTGAATGCAATTACTGATTGCCATGTCCACAATCTGACCGGAGAAGAGTCGCCGCAGCTCCATCTCTCGGTGTACAACGGAAAATCCTCACAGTTCAAGTGTCTTCGCCATGGTCTGGAAGTGAACGAGATGGCTGCATCTGAAATGCCTGGAACGCCTCTGGGGGTGTGGACCCTCAAGAAAATAATCACCGACCAGCATGAGTCTTACATTGTGGTGACTTTTGTAAATGGAACTGCTGTACTGCTGGTGGATGAGACGGTAGAGGAAGTCTCTGACACACTGTTTCTGCTGAATGTCCAGACTCTGAGTGTGTCGCAGATGATCGACAACTCTTACATCCAGATCCATCCCCAAGGAATTCGACACATTCAATCTCAAGACAGATTCAATGACTGGACAGTGCCTGAAGGGACTGCCATCATACATTGCTCACAGAACGAGAGACAAGTAGTTGTTTCTCTTCAAAGCTTGTTGATCTATCTTGTTCTGGACTTGGCTGGAAACCTGGTGGAAACATGTCAAAGGATAAATGTAGATTATACAATTACAAGTCTTTCCCTTGCGCCATTGAATTCTGGGGACAGTCTGTCCAAGTTCCTTGCGATTGGGAGCACCGGATCTGTAAGGATTCTTTCTCTTGATCCGGAGGAGTTTATGACGAGTCTATGTCTTCAGATTGTCAACGGACAGCCCGACTCACTGTTGATTGTGGTAATGAAGGACTGTGTTCGAAACCCTTCTGAAGAAGCCATGTTTCTCCATATTGGTCTGGATAATGGAGTCCATATTCGATCGACCATGGATGAAATCAGTGGCGTCTTGCTGGATTCCCAAACATGGTTTATGGGTCCAAAATCTGTCCGGTTGTGTCGAATGAAGACAGAAGTTGACTCAAGAGTATTGGCTCTGGGAATGCGGCCGTGGCTAATCTACAACCACCGGAACCAGTGTCAGTCGAACCCTCTCCTTTATGAAATGCTAGAACATGGGGCCAATTTTTCCTCTGGCAATTTTCCAAATGGTCTGGTTGCCACAGCTGGAAATTCGCTAAGAATCGTCTCCATTGGCAATTTGGAAAACAGTTTCAGTGGGCCTGAGCTTTCTTTGGAGATCACACCTCGGAAACTTGTTTTCGATCCAACAGCAAGGACGTTTGCCATTATCCAGTCTGAAATGAGCTGGATAAACGAGACTGAGTTTCAGTGGAAAAGCCTGGTCAGCTTCGTGGATCCAGTTCCATGCCAGATAAAAGACACTTTGGAATTTGGCCCGGACCAGTCTGTTTTTTGTGGCCACTTTATTGTTTTCCACAGCCAGCCAGAAACAACCTACTTTACTGTGGGCGTAGGGACCAAAGTCAGGGAGCCCCTTCAAGGCCCTGTGGATGCTCTAATCAGAGTCTACAAATCTACCAGATCTGGACTGGAATTTGTGCATGAAACACTGGTTGAAGAGACTCCGTTGTGCATGAATGTGTTCAGAGGCCGTCTTCTGGTGGGGCTTGGAAAACAGGCGAGGCTATATGACCTTGGGAAAAAGCAACTGTTGAGAAAATGCGAGGTCGGAGGATTCAATTGTGTGGTTTCAATCGCCACCTGGGGGAATCGAAGAATCTATGTGGGGGATGTTTGTGAATCCATCTCCATCTACCATTACAGTGCGGAAACCAACATGTTTTATCTTGTGGCCGATGACCTGCAGAACCGATGGCTGACATGTTCCACCGTCCTGGATTATGACACGGTTGCAGGTGGAGACAAGTTTGGCAACTTTTTTGTGCTTCGGCATTCAGGAGAGTGTCAAGGGTTTGAAATGGGAGTTGGCAAGCCTCGAAAGCTGGAAACCGTGGTGGACTACCATGTTGGAGACCTTCTGACCTCGATCAACAAGACAACTCTACTATGGGGAGGCCGGGAAGTGTTGATCTACACCACACTGGGAGGAGCCATTGGAATGTTTGTTCCCTTTTCATCCACCAAGGACCACCTGTTCTTCCAGCGACTCGAATTGTGTTGCCGAAACAAGATCGAGACTCTGTCTGGAAACTCCCATCTGGCCTATCGCTCATACTACTCACCGGCCAGGAAAGTGGTGGACGGAACTCTGTGCGAGCTCTACAACCGGCTCCCGTACCACAAACGACTTTCGCTTGCTGAGGAGCTGGATTCTGCTCCTGCCCAGGTGACCCAGAGGATCCAGCAGATGCGAATGTATTCAGTAAATTAGGCCAAGGGCACGCCCAGCAAATGCAATGTGCTCCAAACTAGGCTCCGATGGATAGATCGTCCAGCAGTTCGCAGACATCAATGCCATCGGAATGGTCTGGATCAGGCACAAATTGCTCGTTCTTGTAGAGTTGGATGTTGGATCTCAGGTCCTCGTCCTGCTCAATCTCGTTCAAGAAAATGTCCAGGTCGGATTCATCCTGGGGCTTGTCTTCTTCAGCAAGGTACTTGAGCTTCCAGCTTCGAGACCGTTTCTGTTTATCCTGTTGTTTGCCGACAAGCACCACCTCCTGGCCAGCATCCTGTCTGTCCAGCTCATCGTTGTTGAAGTTACCCAGTGTCAGATCGTAGCCCAGTGCCACATCTCCCACCCGAAGAACCCTTCCAAGATGTGTTTTCACATGGAACATGGTGTCGTTCCGTCCAAAATCTGACACCCGGGCAACCTGAACATGTGCCAAATGGTATTTGCTCACCACCTCTCCCGTTGGCTCCACATCCAGCACAACAAAGGAAACCAGATCCTTGAAGGTGCACAGACTCGGAAAGGGAGATCTCCAGAACAAAAATCCCGGCAGCTCGGACCTTCTGAGGGTGGTGGGATCAAGCAGATGGAGCGATGTTCCAACCTTGATGCAGAGACAAAGGGGATTGATGCCTGAGCAGCTTTGAGCTGTTTTTCTGGGCAAACAAAGCAAGTCGTTTCTGCAAATCGGTAGAATCTCCACCGAGAAGGTAAATCGGAATTTGGAAGATCCACTGTGTGTGTCTGTTGACATGAGCTGTTCGGAATTCTTGGATCTGGCAGGAACCATCGAAGACACAAACTCCATAAACTGGATTCCATGATTCCGATGCATAAAGTAGAAATCCAGTCCATCATGGCGGTTCTTGATGTTGGTGCAGTTTCGGTGTGCCTGGTGCTTCAGAATCAGCTGTTCCAGATACAAAAATGTTCGCTTGTGATCCACCTTTTGCCGGACCTGAACAACTGCTTTCCAGGTGTCTTTGGCCATGATTCTTGCACAGTCAGGGCACTGTTGGTTGGCAATTACCCCTTCAACCACAAATACCTGTTGGACAATTGTGTTGGAGAAGACCTGACCCTGCACTGTCAGCTGAAGCTTGATTCGCTTGGAATGGGGCTCTGTCCACAAGAACTTGGCATCAATCAGCTTCACCTTGTTCAGCTTTAGTCTCTTGAGGCACAGCTCCAGCAGCTCCCGTGATTCTGGTTGGCATTGGACCCAGTTGCTGGGAGGTCGGAGATATCTTTCACATCCCTTACAATGGCCCAATGTTATCTGCTTGAGAATCCCTTCTGTAATGTCAACCTGGGTCCTAATGCACCCCACACACATATTGGCCTGATTGGGCTGGATAGAGACTCCACATAGACAACACAGAATCCATGGCTGGTTCTCCATGAGTTGTACAAGTGTGGCGTGGATTTATTTATTTCAATTGAAATAGGCCTCTTCCACCCTGTCCATGTTTCCACTCCACCCACCCACAAGCTGAATGTCTCCTTGGCACCTGGTGGTCTCGTCGTACTGGCGGACAAGGTTCTGAACAGTCTCCATCCCTGGAGGAGTGTTCTCAAGCTGGCGTCGATACTCGACCACAAGATGGTCCAGCAACATTCTGTTTCTGGTCCGGATGAATTCAAAGAGTTCTAATAGTGCAGAAGAGACGAGATTGTCAGTGACACATTTATCTAGCATAGCCACCACCTTTGAAAAGACCCGGTTTCTAATCATATATCTGTTGTAAAATTTATCTGTCAATCCTACCATCCGCCTCAGTACTCGAAGGGATCCCAGAACAATGTGCTTTTCCCTTGCTTCGAGAAGAGTAAGAATCTCTTGGAGTAATGTTCCACCCAGTATCACATATTTTATCCTGAACGAATGGTGGACAATGCCCAGTTCCATCAGATTGCATAGGTTGTAATACAATTCCGCCTCGTCCGGCCTGAATCTCAGCCCATCCTTGTTCAGTCCTTTGAGTGGAGAAAAGAGTCTCTCGGCAAAATGGCCATAAAAGATGGTTAGAAAATCATCGCTTTGGACACTGGCCAAATTGACTGTTAGTAGCTTTGTCAACATCTGGAAGCATCGAAACTGGACCCGATGGTTTTCCTTGCTAATGAGCTTGTCAATCAGTACTGGCAAGAGCTGAGGTTCGTTGTTTTGAAAAGTGGCCACAACATGGCCTCTCACCATAGGAACGGTTCCCTCTGGAATCAACAGGACAAGGTCCAGAATGTCCACCACAATTTCAACATTATTGATCCTGTTCAGGGTTCGATCTACAAATCCAAGCAGATTCTTCACATTTATCCAATCCAAAAATGAATCCTCTTGGGAGCACGTCTTGGCCACTAAAAACAATGACTGGAGGAACCTAGTAAACACCTGGACATTCGCAGGCCCCATTTGTTCTGTACAGCCAGTAAGCATTTTATCCAGTTCTTGAGCAACTCCATTGTCCAGCTGGAGTTTCTCCACCAGATCCTGAGAGAGTGCTCGAATAATCAGAGTCATAATAACAAAAGTCTCATCGGTCATAATTGGGTTCAGCACTACCTCCTTGAAATAATGGGTCCGGAGCAGCACCTGGATCCTTTCCTGGAGAAGGGTGCTCATAGGAATAATGGATTTACGAAATCCTTCCAGACCACTAAAATCATGACCAATGGAGTTGGGATCTTTCTCAAGTATGGAAACAGTTCTCATGGTATTCCCCTCACTCTCTAGAATACAATGCAGAATGTCCAAACTATTCAGCAAAACGATCTGTTTGAAAATGCGATACAGCTGGTGCAGATCCCTCTGATCCTCCAGGCCCTTGGCTTGATCCCAGACCTTCAACAGCTTTTCCATGTAGCCGTCTTCTAGGAGGGACTTGACTAGCACTTGTTTCCGCTCCAAATTGGAGGCAATGACTGATAAAATCTCATCCAAAGTGTCTCGACAAGGAGGAGGGAATTTGGGTTTATATCTCTTTTCTGCGAGCTCCAGAAATTTTGAACAGTCAGTGATATTCTCAAAATGGATGGAATGGGCTTCTTCTCCATCTTTCCATGAGATGACGGTATCCTGATCCCGGCTGTAAATGTGGTTCATCTCCATTATGAAAAACGGGCCTTCAGTGTTGGACACTGTAATGGCCCCATCTTCAACCTCCAGCTCTCCAGATCCAAACAAACTCCAATCCTCTGCTCCATTCATGTGATAGATAGTAACATTCCCGACCTTCATTGCAATCAGTGTGAGTCATGAATCTGCTCCAGATACATTTCCACCACCTGTTTGGATGTGGTGCATTGATCGCCGGTCTTGTCCCCCCGCACCCTTAGAAACCGTGGAAATCGGAGTGAGACCCCTTTGCCATCCAACAAGTCCCGTCCCGAAGTGTAAACAGGTGATGTGGAGAAATCTGCAGCCTTGACCTCCCAGACATTTTTTGGCTCAAACCACACATCTGGCTTGATCTTTTCAGTTACATCATAGCACTCTTTGACAGTGTCTGTACCAGCGGTCTCTAGAATCTTTGACAGCGACTCGAGGTCCGATTCCGAAAACCCGGTCCCAATCTTGCATATGGGCTGGTATCTTCCACAATCTTCATCAAATGTGGCCAGCAGGAACCCGCCAAACACTCCTTTTCTCTTCCCCTTTCCATGATACCCTCCAATCACCACCAAGTCTAGGGAATCTCCCACCCCCTCCAGATAATCCTTTTTCACCTTGAGCCAGTTTCGAGATCGCTTTGAGGGCTCGTATGTTGCTTCTTCCCAAAGTGTCTTGACCATCAGCCCCTCACACCCATCCTGGATCGATCTGTCCAAAAAGAGCTGAATATCCTGGATGTCGCAAGAGTCGAGCGATTCGGCAAACATGAGCTCATTTTCAAGGGGCTGGAACAACGTGGTCAACAATCCTCTTCTTTCCCTCAATGTCTTTTCCAACAGCGACTCGTCGTTCAAAACCAGGAGATCAAACACATACAGACACACATTGACCTGGATATTATCCATAAACACTCCTTTCCTCTTTCGAGTAGATAGGATCTGGAAAGCCAGCCGTCGGTTCTGTTCAGGATCCCAAGCCACCACCTCTCCATCTATGACAAACGATCGGACCGTAGAGTCCCGTCTGGCTCGACCCATCTTCTCGATCAAATCCGGGTACTTGGCTGAAATGTTTTCCAGATTCCTACTGTAGAGAGTCACCTTCCCACTCTCCAGTTGATGAATCTGCACCCGCTCTCCATCATATTTATACTCACAGGTGAATGCGAGATTGCTAAATCTATCCAACACCTCGGAAAGGCTCTTGACCGGAAATGCAAGCATTGGCCGGATTGGAATGCCTGGTCTTGTGTGGCAGTACCTTTTCAACTCGGAAATCCCATGTTGAAACAAACAAGGCACAATAGCCTCATAGTCTGGAATCTCGTTAAACACCGATTTGACTATTTCTATTGCGCCCTCCACCTTGTCTTCCGCACCATCATCTCGAGTCCAGAATGCCCTGGCAAGGGAAATCAGGACAGATTGCTCGGCCAGTCCAATTCTCAGCTTTCCTTCTAGCGATCGGACAATATATTTGGACTCTGTACTGGTTCCTGAAACAAGTAGGCTTTGGATCCTGCTCAGCTTTCTTTGGACTGTAGAACTTCCACTGATCAGAGTGATTTCTCTCAAGGTTTGGAACACGGTTTTGATGGTCAGTGGCTTGGTACTGGCAGCATTGGACTTTTCCTGTTCCACCACCCTTCCCAGGTCCCCCAGTCTTGACAGTTTGGACTTGATATTCATGGCAGACCTGCCTGTTGAGTTGGCCATGGCTTTGATCAGCAGAGTTTCGCCAATTCCAAGCTCTAGACCCTTATAGACAGGTGCTATCCGATTAATACACAAGTATATGGAATAGACGAGCTCGGGTTCAAGATTTGCCCGAATCAGCCTCAAAAAGTAGTTCTTGAGAAGATCCTGGATCTCCAGCCTCTTGGTGGTGCCTTCCACTGCTTCGAACACAAGACAAAGATCATTGTATTTGATGGAACCAGGCTCAACACTGGAGCCCCGAATCGTCTCAAAAGAGAGCTTTTGTTGGATCATGGCTTGCAATTTCTCGCTGGAAACAATGCAATGGAGCCGTCTGGACCAAATCAAGGAAATGTCCGACCTTCTAGGCACTGGACTGGATGTTCACACCCTCGACATCTGTGTAAAATTGATTGACAGTGGCGCCAACCCGGAGTCTCTAGCTGTGGTGGTCAAGGAACTAAAAACAGGCTCTTATTAATAAAACAGGCTAGCCGAACTTCACGCTACTCTGTGGAATGTATCCATATTCTCCAGGAGAGTTGGTTTTGGATGCAAATAGCCAGTCAGTGTTAGACCCGTCTATGATTAGAAGCCGGTCATTCACTGCTGTTTCCAGGTCCTCGCATGTTCTCCTTTTGAAGGGGTGGATGACCACTGCCTCTTGTACACAGCATTTTTCAAAGTGCTCATAATGTTTGTAATGTTTCAGATCAGTCACATTATACGCAAAGTCTCGAACAAGCACAGTTGGCTCTCCGTCCACCATGTTCTCTGGAACGGAATGGCTCTGAAGTGTGGATTCTAGTGCACCGATCATAACAGAAAACACTTTATCGGAATCAGCCACCTGGTCCAGTATGTCTTGGAAATGTCCAACTCCTTCCAGGGGAACCCCTCTGTAAAGTATCTGTGTCAAAACTGGCCTTTCGTGTGGGTATTTGGCTGGAATGTCCATGTGGATCACCCAGCAGAATCTCCTTGTTTGAACGAAAAACCTTACATGAAAGAGTGCATCCTCTCTTCTGACAATGGTCAGCCCATTTGTTTCTACAAACTGCAGTAGCTCGCTTCTGATCAATCGGACATATTCTGGATCCTCGAGGTCCACATTTAGAGGCATGGATAGTCGCAAGCATGCAATATCTCCATGAAACGACAAGCCGCTCTCCAAATCACCCACCTGGACCCCGAAAGCAATGAAGAGCCGCCATTTGAAAACCCAGCACTGAACATGGACCTACTCAAAACCAGGCAGATCACAAAGCCAAAGAGCGTCTTGTCCAAAACAGCCTCCACCTTCTCCAACCCGTTTTCCAAGCCAAAGTCTTTGGAACAGCCACTCTCATCTCTCAAAACTCCCGCGACAGCAAACACAGTCCCAGCAGACCGAAATCTCCATCTCTATGGCCTCAACAAATCGTTTCAGAGTCACATTGCTGATCTCATGGAAAAAGACAAATCTGCAGATCTGACTCCTGCCTTTGAGGCCTACAAAACACATCTAGATACGGTCAACAAGAACTACCCAGCTGCGGTGCAAGCCCCTTCCAAGGCTGATGCAGATAACACTGCTTCTAGCGAAGATGAGAACGATCCAATTCAACATCATCCAGCAATACTCGATCCATGTGTTCAGGAGGTGGGAGAAGAGGGAGAAACAACTGAATGCGCAGTCCGATGCAGTATCCATGTCTTCTCCACTGCCTCCAAAACCTGGACTTATCTGGGAATCGGATCTCTCAGGGTCAATTCTCGCAGCAACACCTACAGAATTCTGGCCAGATCACAGGATTCGACCAGGAAGATTCTCCTTAATTTTGGACTCTTTCCTCAATTCACGGCCGATCTCAACAAGAATCAGAAATCTCTGTCATTCATTGGACTGGACCTCGAAGGAAAACCTGCTAAATATCTTATTCGAACAAAGACCCTGGAACAAATTGAAGAGTTGAATGCCAAGCTTTTATTGTTTGTATCCCAGCTGAAATGACAATAAACTACAGCTCTCTAAGAGTTTGAAACTGGACCAAGTCACAGCCCTCCATTTTCTTCAATATCACTCGTTTGTACATCATCCAGTTGGGCACTAGATGCTCCAGCTTGCCCAGATTGGCTGATTGAACATGATTGGCCAGGTCTTTCAGAACCCCCAATTCACATTCAGATGGCCTGTCAGAGATAGAAAGCCGTTTCAAAACAATTCGGAAAAGATCTAGAATTATGGCCTGGCTGGATTCAGTGTGGCTCTTGTCGTTTAAAATCCCAAGGTAGTAGCTCTGGTAGAAATCAAACACATGATCGATGTTGGTCAGGGGATCCAATTCCAGAATGGCATGGCAGCAAGAAACCTTCAGTTCCCATTCATCAGGGAAATGTCTGCCCAGTACATTCCACTGGACCTCCAACAAGTAAAGATCTGGTTGTTTGTCACATAGATCAAGAATCACCAATTTGATCTTCCCGGTCTCTTTTTCCTGCTCCAAGAGCTTGAAATAACAAACCAGAAATCTTCGGGTCCATTTTTGATGCCTCTGGTTCAAAACGATACCGTCTGGGTCTTGGGCCATCATAAAATAGTGGTCGAAATGGCTCAGTGATTTGGAGGGGTTTGTATCAAAGAGGCACAGTCCAAGCAACCCATGAAACATTGGCTCGTTGAAATACTCTTGTCGACCCACATTTGTGGATAGTAGCTTCAAGGCCTTTTCATTCAGATTGTGTCGAATGTAGTAAAGGGCTAGTTCACACAAAATCTCCTTCCGATTGTCTCGATCTACTGTGAACATCTGCTTCAGGAATTTTTTGACTGGCTTCTGATACCCAAACCTATCCATGCCCTGGACCAAGTCCAGTACAGCCTCCAGCAGCCTCTTGTCATAGAATTCACATCGAGGCGATAGAATCGAAACAATCTGTGCAGCATATTCGTAGTTTCGCTGATGGAGAAAGTCGTAGAGAAAGCCAAACAGCTGCTTCTCCACCCCCAGATTCACCTTTGAAAAGGCCAGTTTTTGGCAAAGACGAAAGATATTCTCCGACCGTTTCCTCATCTTTCACTTGCACCCTTCTCGCAACCGACTAACAGCTTGGTCATCAAAAAGGTGCTGAAATTCTCTCCGTCCACATGTCTCGATGCAACCACATTCAAAAGATTCAGACTGTCCCGACACAAGACACATATCATTACCTGAACGCCATTTACCATTCTTCTGAAATTCTCCACATTTGCCAGCCTCCATCCAGATTTTTTGCACAGCAACGGAAACTCCATACCTCCATCTCCAATACTTGCCCCGCCCTTATTCTTGCAGTGCTTCATGCTTGTCTTGTAGTAAGAGATCAGAGTCAAATTAGACGCATTCTGGAGTGCCAATGCCGTCTTCAACACCCCGTCCGGAAAAACGAGAATCTGACTGTTGCATTCCAAGCAGTTGAGAGATTCGAGTTCCAGCTGGTTTACAGCCCCATCCAAAAACTCGTCTACAAACTCTGTCATCTGGTCGTCTGCAGGTTCATCTACACACTCCCCATCCAGACAATCTGCACAGTCTTCATCCTGGCCATCCACAGGAGCCATTCTGCCGACAAACTGTTTAAGCGACAACAACGCATCTCTGAACCTGCCAAAAACATTCAACCCATCCCACATCCACCTGGAGAGCTGTTTCTGGGTCTTTTCACTCGAAAACCGACTCTCCAACAGAATCACAGCTCCCCAATCGTTTTTGTGTCTTAGACACCGACCCACAGCTTGATTCATTGCTCTGAATCCCTGGATCTCGTACCACCGACTACCTGTCAGGATCCCTCGTGCCGAAGAATACTCATCATTGTATTTCTTCTTGCTGTCAATCTGCACATTCTTGATGTTTGGAAAGGGTATTCCAACCACTATCACTGCTCGAGCATAGTCGTCAGAAAAATCCATGCCTTCGCTAATCTTTCCTCGATACACGGCAAAGAGCACTGCCCCTCTAGACGACCTGGCTGTCTTGAACAGAGCCACACTCTGGTCCACTGTGGTTCGGTAATTCCTCAGAAACCGGTCCAGATCCTCAGTCTCTCTCGGCTCTACTAGAACATCCTTGTGTTGGTTGATCTGTTTATACACCGTTGTTGCCTTCATTCTCTCAACCACCTTGCTCAAAAAGGAATAGCTTGGAAAAAACACCAGAATCCCGTGTGGAACCAACTGGGATATCTGATGGATGCATTTTCCAATTTCGTCCTGAAAGTTCAGGTGTTCCAAATTCCTATATGTTGACACTAGCTCCAACCCGCCAGGCCCTCTAGAAACAACCCCAACCCATTTTTGGGTATCTTCAACCACATGCTGAGTCTCCAATTTTCGGTGAAACACCACCCCTAGTTCGGAAGAAAAGGAATCCATTGGCGACAGTGTTCCTGAACATAGAATGATGCTTTTGCTCCTGCCAGAAATCTCTTGAAACCCCGCTGCGGCATTCATACACCAAAATGCCATTCGAATGGTTTTTCTTCCTCGAACAGTCTTCTCGATTATAGCCATGACGTAGTCTAGATATTCATGTTTCTGTCCATTTCCAAGTCTTTCTAGCATTCTGTCGAGACTGTCAACCACTGTCTTTTCATCATCCTTCTTGGATCCAGTCCCCACAATGCCCTTTTCTCTCATATGCAGAATCTCGCTGTATATTTCTCTCCCTCTCCAAATATAATGCTTGGTATCATATTCCGATTGATCGGGTATTTTCCCCCGGTTCTTGAACTCTCCAGATCCAAGGTAATTCATCAGATTGTCAAGTCTCTGCACATCATCTGCATCTTCCAGTTCGGTCCGAATGACATCCAACACTTCGTAGCTGATTTCCAGACTGTTGGCATCTCTCACTGCATCCTCTAAGTTATGTGCCTCATCAAAAACAATAATGCTCTTGTCCAGACCAATGTTCATCATATCCCGGATCTTGGAACTGCAAATATAGTTGTAGGGAAGAAAAGTCACTTTGGATGTTTGGGACAGTTTCCTGGCTGCATAATATGGACACCCGCCCTCCTTCTTTCCCAAGCGGACCAGATCCTCCAGGTCCCAAATCGACTCTTCTCCCATTTTCTTGGCTAGTCTGTCAACTCCATGGTAATACCGACACCCATCATGCTGGATTTTTTCTCGACACTTTTCACCAGGATTCTTGGCCATTCGAACATTCTTGAGTAGACAGCTGTTGGGCCGGCTGCTCAGTACACTCATGGTCGGTCGATATTTGGTCTTGGCCATCTCTCCGATCAGTTGGCCCAGCTGTTTATGAGTCCTGCTGCAGAAATAAACCTTGTTCTCAGGCTTCTGGGTGGAATGATATTCGACTTCCAGATGCGCAGGTTCCTCCGATTGCCTCTTTTGATGTTCCAGCCATCCAAGCACAGAGCACAGCAAGGAAAAGCTTTTCCCAGTCCCTGTTGGACTCTCAATAATGGCATTCCGAGGCTCCTTTGATGCGAGACAATCCAGTATGGTTTCCAATATATCCTCTTGGCATTTGTAGGCTTGGAAGGGAAATTCAACTGGAATTTCATGGAATATGTACCTGAAGCTATCTGTTGGAAGACTGTATTTGGACGAAACTGGCTCGGAATAGTTGAACAGATTGTTGGGCGGGATCCTCTGTCGCTTGACACCAAGAGTGGGTTTCCGTCCAGCCATCGATCTGAAATTAAAAAACCTCGAAACAAGCCTTTATTGTTGCCCGGATGAGTCATTAGTCTCCTGAGCCTGTTTCTTGATGTGTATTCGCTTCCTCTTGCCCCGTTTTGGATCAGGCTCGGTTTTTGTTGCTGGCTTTTTGACCGACAATGGATTTGGTCCTCTGGCCTTTCTTTTCCCTTGTCTTTGGACTCTGGCTCTTTCAACCGGGATTATCTTTTTGATCAGCTGGATCTCTTCTGGACTGGCCTTGATCTTGGCCATTTCTTTTTCGACAATTGCAGACCGGGATGCTTTGGAGGCCGGGTCCAAGATGACTATCGACCTGTAGATATGTATGGTGGGAACACCTGGGATGCATCCAAGTCTTTTCAACAGGTCTCTGTTCTGTGTTGCAATAACGTATCGAAATCGGTTGTCTTTCCCCACCAAGTCCAGGATGCATTCATGGGGAGGCTTCCGTTCCTGATGTCTGCAGTTTCGAGTTTCATACCTTTTCGAAGCCAGTAGTGCACCGAAATGCAGGTCTCCCAATGTCTCCAGCTTGTCCAATATACACAGAGTGGTCATGAATTTGATTTTCCCCAGCAAGAGTCTCGGAAACTGCTCCTTTGGATTGATCTTGGCTGTGATGGTTTCTTGGACAAAATCCCCATCAAGTATCACCTGGTATGGCTGTTTGAACCCAAAGGACCGAGTATAGACCTCCATGGTCCTTTTGCACTTCTTGGTTCTGTAGACTCTCATTCAAAATCTCGCAAGCTGCAACTCTTTATTCATTCGGTGAAAGAAGTAGTCCGGACCGCTTGGCATCCAGAAACAGCTCTCTAACCTGGCCAACATCCTCCACCCCCACCATCTCCCGCTTTCCAATCTCTGCACATATTCTGGCCGGTGTCAGCAGCTGAAGAGAGTACCGAAGTGAGCTTTCCTTGGAAATTGTCGATAGGTGGTCCAGGCACTCGTCTGAAATCAACACATTCTCGGTTCTGGCCCGAATTCCTATGATGGTTCGCATCTGCTCCCTCGAGTACTGTGTGGTTCGAATAATCATCAGTCTATCCAGGAGATCACTTGGAATTCCATGTGCAGAAACAGCCGTGTCTGACCCCCGGATAGGACACATTCCTCGGTTGGTGGCCAGCATCACAATCGGAGACAATGGAGATTCCAATGCCCGGCTCAGATATGTAAAACATTCCAAATCCAACATGTGGACCTCATCAATGAACAAGACCCCAGGCACAAGCTCGGCTATTCCCTGGTCAATGTATTTGTTGACCACCTTGTTGATTTCTTGCCTCAGTTTGTCTGTGATTTCCGTTTTTCTTGGTTTCGAGAACTGCCCCATCACCGACAAAACATCCTGTCCCCCCTGGGGCCTTGCATTGGCCAGGTCCAAATCATGGAGCGTGATGTTCTGGACAATCTCCTTTCTCTTGTAAACCTCTCCCTTGGGCAATGGACAGTACTGCTCCGCCTCCAGATCAAATTCGTTGGAAAAGGCATCCGATCTCCCTACTCGCTTGATCGCTCCACTGTTGCTTTCAATGTAAACAATGTCTCCAACAGAAATCCGCTCCTTTTGAATGGCCTCATAGATGCTGGGATCCAGCTTGAGCGTTTTGGTTCCCTTGGCTGACCTCAGTCCTATCACCACATGGGAAATGGTCTTTCCATACTCGGCCAGAACATCCTCGGTTTCCACAGGAACAAGTTGGGTCACCTCCCCCTCATATACATCCTTGGTTTCTCTGATTCTCAGCCCAATGGATCTTCGAAAATTGGCCATCAGCACCTCTGTCTTTTTGATTTCGGCCGAGTAGACTTCACTGCCAACCATGGGTGTAAAGGGGATTTTGGTTCCCAGCTCATGTGCTGTTCCAAGCGCAAGGGCTGTCTTTCCTGTGCCTGATCCCCCAACGAGCAACACTGCTCTTCCTGCCATTTTCTTGGATCGGATCAAATCAACCAAAATCCCACACGCCTCCCTGGCCTCCTGCTGTCCCACAAACCCCCCGCTGATCTCCTCGGCAGTCCCCATGTCGTTCAGGCCAAGTCCCTGGATATGGCTATGGATAGCCACTCGCTTGTCCAGAGCACTGTCTCTCCGAGGAATGGTTTCTATCTTGGTGTCCATTTATTAAAAATTCATGCTGGGGGATAGAAACATGAGAACAGCACAGTTCCAACTGCTCCATAGACAATGTTGAATGACAGCACTGTCCGGCTGTATTTGTTTGCAATGACCAGGTGGGCCATATACCAGTAGAACGGCAAAAGCGAGGAGAAGAACCGATAGATGATCTGCACATTCGTGGTTAGACAGCACACCAAAAGAAGCACGGCCCAGAAATAGATAAAAGGTAGGTTCTGGCTGCTGAAAAACGACCTGTTCTTTTTCACACGACAGTACCCCAGAGTCACAAACCGTAAAGGATCGCTCCGGATGTAGGAGATGATTCCAGACCCTGAAAGTGCAACGGCTGGGAGAGCAATGATGAAGTTTGGAATCTGATTGACAGTGTAGTATCGAAACATCCCCACATCCCAGTATTTTTCCTGGACATGGCCATAAAGATTGGGAATCGGTGAAAAGCACCATTCTGGGGCATCGGAATGATTGCAGTATTTCATGTATCCGTAGAATCCAAACACGACAGCCGGCATGACCACCATCAATGAGCAAAGAACATGGACGACCATCGATTTCTTTCCGTTACTCTTGAGGACAAGTATCCCATAGAAAAATGCATGGAGAGCCCCATTGGACCTTGTGCATGATGACAGTGTCCACCAAAAACAAGACATGACCTGCCTCTTTTGGTAAAAGTTCAGAAACCCCAATAGAGAGAGCATTCCGTAAAGACTCTCGGTGTAGATGGAAGACATGAATATGCTTGCTGGATTCAGACAGAACAGGATGGACGTGACCAGAGCCATTCGTTGGTCCATAAGCATCCGAGTTACTCTGTAGATAATGATGGCAGAGGCTACAAAACACGTGTTGGAAAGCATCAGCCCATTGACAATAATGACGGTGATGTCTGACCAAGCCAGAGATAATGGATTGATGTATCTGCCCAGTTGGAGCACCAGAGGAAGCAGAGGGAAGAAGGCATGTTGGTGTTCAAAGAGATATCCATGCTTGGCAATGTATATAAAGTAGATTGCATCCCATCTCACAAACGGTAACAGAAGAAAGTCCACAATCCACTGCTCCAGTCTTGTTCTGTTTCCGGAAAGCTGGGAAATCACCATCTGTCCTGAAGTGTCATACGAGGCAAAAAGACTGTTGGAGATGACTGCCAGGCCCAGGACAACAATTCGAGACAGGATTGCAACCTTGAGAATTCTAGTTTCAGCCGACATTCAGTGCAAACAGGTTTATTGACCGACTGGCTGGTCTATCAGGCTGGGAACTAGAGTGATTGACCTAGTAGATTGTCCCACCTTGTAGATCCCTATCAATGAGTCTGCAAGCTCAAACATGTTGTTTCTGAGCGAGACAACCACAAACTGGGCCTGGTCTCGAGTTCTTTCTCGAATGTAGTTTCCAATGATCAGCGTGTTTCGAAAGTCCAAAGCCGCATCGATTTCGTCCATCACATATATTGGAGTTGGTTTGTAGTGGTGCAGAGCAAACACCAGTGACAATGAACTTAGCGTCTTTTCTCCTCCCGAAAGATGAGCCACATTCTTCCACGACTTTTTGGGTGGCATCACTGTGAACAGCACCCCTTCGGAAAATGGATCCAGCGAATCCACTAGTTCTAGTTCAGCACTGCCTCCAAGTGTAATGGCTTGGTATATCTCTCTCAGTTTGTCGGAAATAGCTGTAAATCCTTGCATGAACACATCTAGTCTCTTCTTCTTGTTCTCTTCATGTACCTGCTTCTTTTCTTCGACCACACCACACAGGCGCTTGCTAGTTTCTGTTACTGATTCTAGCCTGGCTCTTGTCAAATCGTACTCTTCAACAATCTTCACATGGCGATCGAGATCCAGTCCAGCTGCATGTTCCTTCTTTCTTATCTCTCGCTCCAGTCTGTCCAGTTTGCTCACATGCTGCTCCAGTTCCTTGTCGGTGTGGATCTGCAGGGTTTCTCCATAGAGTACAATGTTTCCGAGCTCTTGGGTGTATTCTTTGATTTTCCGGGCCAGCTTTCCATCTCGGATTTCTAGATCGCGAATCTCGTGCTGAAGATCACACATTTTCTCCCTGAATCCATTTATTTCGTTTCGAATCGCCTCCACTTCTTGTTGAAACCGATCCACACCGAGCCGAATTTCGCGATACTCGGTTTCCAAATTCTCCACTTGTTTTGTCAGTTGATCGATTTCTTTGGCTGTTCTCTGTTGCTCTCGATCCAGGCCCTGCTGTTCTTCTCTTATTGCAGCCAACTTGTCCGTGATCTGTACATTTTCTTGTTTCATGTCCCTTAGAACCCTCTCTAGTCCCTTGATCTCCACCTTCAATTTGGAAACCCTCTCCTCATTTCCTTCAATCTGGTCTCGGATCCCCACCACCAAGGCATATACGCTTCGGAACTGCATCCCTCCCATACTAAGCAATCTTTCTTCTTCAACATCAATCTCTCTCTTGATCTTTTCTACTTCCTGCATCAACTCCCCATCCTCCATCTCCAAGATCTGGATGTCCTTTTGAATATCCTGTACCTGTTCTCGGTTGTCCTCACCTGCTTCCAAAGAATCTAGATCAATCTTGCCCATCCGTTGTTTGTTGATTTCCACCTCTTTCTTCTTCAGACCCAGTCTCTCTCCAATATCCTCCCGATCCTGGCTGTGCTTGTCTATCCGTTGCTGGCATTCATGTAAAATGTCGCGTGTTTCCTTCAATCTTGTCCGGCTCAACCGGTTCTCCTTTTCAATCGTCTCCAGTCTTTTTGTTGCCAATCTATCTGAAACCCCGGCTTCTTTTGCTCCTCCACTCATCACCCCGCTCTTTTCAATCAAATTTCCATCTAGAGTCACTACCCGCTGTCGAACCGTTCCGTAGGCCACTCGATTGGCCTCCCCCATGTTCTTGCAGACCAATGTGTCCCCCAGCACAAAATAGAATGCCCGCTCAGCCCCAGAATCCTTGCATTCAACACAATCAAACAATCTTTTCAGTGCATATTTTCCTCGTGGCACTGGCTTCATCTTGTCCAGTATGATAAAGGTGGCCCGTCCCAGGTCCCGTTGCTTCAGATAATCAATGCACATCTGCCCTGTTTGAACCGTATCCACCACAACATTGTCCAGTGACCTTGTCGCTGAAATGAGTGCTGTTTGGTATTCCGGCTCGACCCTCCCAAGATCACCCAATCGACCATGGACTCCCTGGATTCCACTTTTAGACAATGCATCCAGAACTCGACTAATGTTCCCATTCTTGTCTGCAATCTGTTTCAATTCAAAGCATTCAGTCTTCCTACTGTTTATCTCATCCTCAAGCCCCTTTTCTACCCGTTTCAACTTGACCATGGATTCAACCAATGTCTTCTTGTCACAATCAATCCTTTCCAGTTTCCGCTCCAGGTCTAGAATCTCTTCCTGGTACTTTCTAGTCTTGGTTTCCAATTCGAGGCACAACTGCTCATTCTGGTGTTTAGCTTCTTCTTTCCCCTCCAATCTGCTTTGGATTCCGTTGAGCTTCGTTCTCAAAATGTCAACTGTGCACTGGATTTCATCGTGTCTCTCAGCCATTGGTCTTAGCATCTTCTGCAAATCCTCCAGTCTCCGCTGATCTTGGAATGTCTTGGCCCTGAATGTTTCTCTGAGGCTGTTCAATTCCTGCTCTGATCCTGTCAATTTCACTCCCAGTTCCTTGTTGGTTCGGACCCTGGCCTCCAGTTCAGTTTCCAAGCTCTTCAGCAATGTGGATTTCTCTACCATTTGGTTCTTTTCACCACTGGCCTGCTTTTCCAGCTTAGTTCTCGAGTTTCGAAGATGTTTTTGTGTTTCCTCCATCCTGATGCTCTGTTTACTGACTTCTGCCAGCTTCTGTCTTCTTTCATCAAGCGTTTCCTTCAGCTCTCGAGTTCCCGCCACTTCATCCTTGTGTTTCTGCTCTAGCTTTCCAATGTCTGCTTCTCTCACCCTGACCTCACCTTCCAGCTCTGCTACTTGGTTCTTTACTGCCTGGTAAGTCGTCTTCAGCTCTTCGACTTCGGAACCCGCAGAAAGCCTTTTCAGCTGGAAGTAGAGTGATTTTTTGGTTAGAAACTCGTTCTCCTCTCTAAGCCGAATCTTGGCCTCTTCATAGGGACCCGCTAAAGATCCCATCTCCTTTTCGATCAGCTTCACCATTCTTGTTTCAGAATTATACTCGTCACTGGCCCGATTCCACTCTTCAAGGGACTGGAGAATGATCTCTTTATATCTACTGCTCCCAATAATGTCTTCTAGATACTCCAAAAGCCCTTCTTCATGCTCGGTTGTTTTCTTGGGCTTCATCAATGCAATCGACTCGATTTCTCCCTGTAGAATGAGGAACCGGTGATGATCGAGGTCAATCCCATAGTCTCGTAGCATCTTGGTGACCAGAGTAAAACTGCTGGCTTGATTGTCGACAAAATACTCACTCTTGTTGTTTCGATGTGCTCTCCTCTCCACAAACAATTCTCCATTCACCGTTCCGTTCTGGACAAGATGGAAATGAACAGTTACAGAACACTGCTCAACATCAGGCCGAGTTTCAGAAACATGGATCAGGTCCGACGCTCGGGATTGTCGGATTTTACTCGCTCGATATCCAAATACAAACAGCAGGGCGTCGATCACATTCGACTTTCCCGAGCCATTCGGCCCAACCACTGCTGAAAAATGGCTGCTAAATGGCCCCAGCTCCTGTACCCCGTCATAAGATTTGAAATCCCTGAGTATCATCTTGTAAATCACCAGTCTCCCGTTCGGAGGCTCTTCAACCATCATTGTGCAACCAGAACAATTGGCAAAATCCACTTCCCGCCCAGATATCTCATGAGCTATGAAAATGAACTGAACATGGCTTTGGATGCGGTCGGAAGAGCTTCCAAGCTAACTGAATGGGTTTACACTCGGTTCTCCCAACTTTCAATCGAAAAGGATGACTGTTCCCCGGTCACCATAGCTGATTTGGGCTCGCAAGCCATCATCAACCTATGTATCAACAAGCACTATCCAGATGACCATATCATTTCCGAAGAAGATTCCCACCATCTGGACAAATGTGATCCCGACATGGTTGATTCTGTTATTCAGTTTATCCAAACCTTGATGGATGATCCCTCAATTGATCGCAATCAGATCACCAGGGCCATTGACAGGAAAAGATCTGGAGACAGGCCCGGCAGAACCTGGGTCCTGGATCCAATAGATGGTACAAAGGGCTTTATTCGTGGAGGCCAATATTGTGTGTGTCTCTCACTTTTAGACAAGACCTTCTCAGTGGTGTTGGGGGTCATTGGATGTCCCAGACTGCCTTCTACAAACCCCAACCACTTGGCTGGATCACTTATATATGCTGTCAAGGGACATGGGGCTTTTGAATCATCCCTGGTTACCCAGCTGCCCTCGACGAAGATCCAGGTTTCGACCATCACCAAGCTTGACCAGAGTACCATGTGTGAATCATTCGAGACATCTCACTCCAATGGGGAGAAACAAAACCTTGTCTCCAGTGCAATGAATCCAGCATCCATCTTGAGGATGGACAGTCAATGCAAATATGGAATGGTGGCCAGAGGCGAGGCCAATATCTATCTCCGACATTCTCCAGTAGGCTACATAGAGAAGATCTGGGACCATGCAGCTGGATATATTCTAGTCAAGGAAGCCGGCGGACTGGTGACCGATCTCTATGGAAAAGACCTGGATTTTTCACGCGGCCCACTTCTCTCCTCAAACACCGGGATTCTGGCTGCCAACCACCCACTTGTCCATTCCCAGATCCTGCAGCTGATTTCAGAGAAACAGTAAATAAACGGACCGTGTGGCGGTTGCTAGCAAGTCGATGGGCCAGGAAGTGAGCACATTCTCCGAGTCCGGGTTTATCCGAGTTTCAAGCCGAGATCCAGACAATCTGTCCAACGAGCCTGAAATACAGAAACTGGCCTCTCTTCCAAAAGTAAGACAACCAGAATTTCCAATCTAGATTCCCAACTCTCTCCTGGTCACGCTCAACACCAAGGGACCGTCTGTGTCCAAGACCCAAATGCATCAAGACACCATAGATACCATAATGCTCTTCCGGGACTACTGGGAGCAATGTTCAGGAATTCAATTCAGAGCCCATTTCAAGGAACAGGATCTAGTGGAACGCCTTAGAAATGCTCTTCAATAAATTCTCTGCACACCCCTCAATGACAAAACCATCTCCCGAAATCCTATCCGTAGCCAACTATCTGAGAAGCAATCTTCAGCTTGTGGATGCCATTTCGTCCGAAAGACGTGTGGAGATGTTCAAGGGATCCCAAGCAGTCGACCTGCTCCTGAGCAAGAACTATGAGATGGCCAGGAATCTCCCGGTGGTCGAGAACGCAACCCAGGCAAAGAACCTGCTGAGGTTACTCCAGATGCAGGGATTCATCAACAAGGTGGAAGTTATTGGCTCCAAAACACTCGCTCTTACACCTTTCCAACAGGCTTCTGGTGAAGAGCCCTCTAAAATAGATGTTGTTCATTCCGAGTTTGACATTTCGTGGGACGGCGAGGCACACTACATCTGGGTCTATGAAGGCCCGCTTTTTATGAACTACATCTACTCCTTTGGATTGCTGCTCCTGGTTCTGATAGGCATGCTTCATCCGCTCTGGCCATACACTCTAAGGATGGCAGTGTGGTATCTGGGGATGGTTGCATTTGGGCTGATTGGGCTGCTGTTTGCACTGTCTTTAGTAAGACTATTCCTGTACATTGTCATGCTATTCTGTGGAAAACGATTCTGGCTCTTCCCCAACCTGTTTGAAGATGTTGGATTCTTCGACTCTTTCAGGCCCATCTACAGGTTCTACAACTGAATCAGTGCGATACCACTTGCACCTGAATAAACCGAATGCAGTCACATTCGACATCTGAGTGGAACGATCCACCCGAAGACATGACCCGAGCCCCCAAATCTCGAAGGGCATATCACAAAATCTCATCAGAAAGGCCGGCTGAACCCCAGAATGGCCATGTTCCTGGTCCCTTCATCCAGTACAATCAACATGTTGCGCCCCAGATCAACCAACCACCTACGCCATATCCAAAGCTGGGAGATCAAAAACAATCTGATGTCTCCAACCTAGTAACTCTCTCTGTTCCTTCAGATCCAATGGCTTTCTACTGTCCTCCCGGCTCAACCATTCAACCGGAAATCGTTTCGAAATACTACAGACCAACAATGAATGTGGCGCCAAATACACAGAGTCTGTTGGACAAGACCAAACTCCCCTTTGGAATTGTGATTACTCCCTACCCGTATCCAGAAATCAACGTTCCGGTCGTTCATGGAGGCATTCTTCGCTGTCGAAGATGCAGATCCTACATCAATCCATTTTCCGAGTGGACCCAGGCATCCAAATACAAGTGCAATCTCTGCTTTCTGGTCAACGAAGTCCCTTCAGACTACGACTATGACCCTAGAAAACAACAAATGGTGGACCGTGATTCCCATCCCGAACTGAGCCACTCGGTGGTTGAGTTTGTGGCTCCTGCAGAGTACATGGTCCGGCCTCCTCAAGCCAACGCATATCTGTTTTTGATAGATGTTTCCCACTCGGCCATCAAATCTGGAATGGTGGCAACGGCATCAAGGGTGATTCTGGATTCTCTGGATTCAATTCCAAACAAGGACGGGAGGACGGCCATTGGATTCATCCTCTTTGACCGCGTTCTCCATTTTGCCAGTCTCTGCCCGTCTCTGGGAGAACCCCAGTTGCTTGTTACAGGAGAGCTGGAAGATGTTTATCTCCCCAAACCAGACGATCTGCTGGTCAATCTGAGAGAAAACAGAGATCTGGTCTGCATGTTTCTGCAAAGGCTTCCCGGCCTCTTTCTGTCAACACAGATATCAGCCAACATCTTAGGAACAGCTTTGAAAGCTGCCCACCAGCTCCTGTCTCCGCTGGGAGGGAAGATCATCATTCTCCAAAGCACACTGCCAAATATGGGAGCAGGGGCCCTGAAGCCAAGAGAAGATCCAAGTGTCTACGGAACAGCCAAGGAGAGCCTTCTGCTTCGTTCAGACAACCCCTTCTACAAAAAGCTGGCAGTCGAATGTTCCCGTGATCAGATCTGTGTGGATCTGTTCTTGTTTGCTTCCAGTTACATTGATGTGGCCAACACAAGCTCGATTTCCAAGTTTACTGGTGGCCAGGTCTTTTATTACCCTGGATTCACAGCCACCAATGCGGAAGATGCAACCAAGTTTGCCAATGAGTTCTCCCAGTTTCTGGCCAGAAAAGTGGGTCTGGAGGCTGTTCTCCGCATCCGTGCATCAAAGGGTATTGCAATCAACTCGTACCATGGAAACTTCTTCACCCGCCAGACTGATCTGCTTGCTTTGGCAAATGTCAACACCGAGCACTCCTATGCTGTTGATCTGTGTATCGAAACAACCGTGGGGTATCCGATAGTTTCTATTCAAACAGCCCTTCTCTACACCAACAGTGACGGCGAAAGAAGAATCCGGGTCATGACTCTGGCTCTTCCCACAACCAGCAATCCGGCCGAAATGTATCTCCGATCCGATGCCGAGGCGATCGCCAATCTCTATTCCAAAATGGCAGTCGATGTTGCCGAGACTTCCAAGCTGGAGAGTGCCAGGGATTTCCTGTTTTCCAAATGCGTAGACATTTTCTCTTCTCAGAAATCAATCCTGGCCTCCAACTCCTCCACCCCCCACTTGATTTCCACCGAAAATCTCAAATGTCTTCCATCGCTTGTGTTTGGAATTGTGAAGAGCCTGGGGTTCCGGAACGGAGGCCAGATCCCAAGCGATTTTAGGTCATATTTTCTCGGACAGCTCAAGACCATCCCGGTGGAAAAATCCACGATTTTGTTCTACCCCAACTTTTACAGTCTGCATGACCTGCCTGAGCAATGTGGCCTTGAGGGTGAAAACGGACTTTCAGATGTGTTGCTTCCCCGACCCATGAACCCTTCGAGTGAACGGATGGAACGGGGAGGACTCTATCTGGTGGACAATGGCAGTGATCTCTACATGTGGGTTTCATCTTCACTGTCCAGCCTGGCATGTCAGGAGCTTTTCAACTCGCATTTGGAATCTGTTCCCACTGGAAAGCACAATCTGCCCGAATTGAACACCCATCTTTCAATCCGAGTCAGAAACATTATCAACAAGATTCGATGGATCCACAATTCCTATCCCTTCCTCTACATTGTCCGGGAAGATGGGGACCCGGGACTGAAAATGCAGTTTCTCTCTCTCCTGATTGAGGACCGAATGGACAACATCCCCAACTACTCCCAATGGCTGTCTCAGATTCGAGAGCGGGTGGTCAAAAACACAGCCACCTAGGACTGGTTTAATAAAGTGTACCTACTGGAACGATCCAGGTGTTTGGGCTGTGGTGTCTGGAACTTGTGGTCTTGGGAGATTGGAAGGATGTGTGGGCTCTGGCTGTGTTTTGAAGTAGGAATGCAGCAGGGCGTCCCGTGCAGTTATTCTCCTGGCAGGGTCAAAAACAAGCATCCTGGACAGTAGATCCAGGGCATCATCGGTGGCAGCTGTGAACTGGTCTCTAAGAGCGGGTTTTGGGCGCCAAGGCAATTTGATATAATTGGGAAGAGACGTCATTCCTGGCCAGTCTGAAGAGGAGGGGGTGCCCAGTGCCCTGAAAATGGTCTTGAGCTGGCCAACATCAGAGTCTCCCGGCAAATATGGAACACGAAGCATCAATTCGGCAAAAATACATCCAATCGACCAAATGTCCACCGATCCAGTATACATCTTGCAGCCAAAAAGCAGCTCGGGTGCCTGGTACCACCTAGTCACAATGTTTGAGCTCAGCGTGGTGTTGATGCATCCAAAATCTCTGGAAAGCCCAAAGTCTGCCAGTTGAAGATTCCCATGTGCAGAAATAAGCAGGTTGTTCGGCTTGATGTCTCGATGGATCACCCAGTTCTGATGGCAGTAGTCCACTGCTCTCAACAGCATCAACAGCCAGCTTTTGATGTCCCCTGGCATGAAAATCAATTTCTTGTCCTTGATGACCATCTCCAGATCCCACGGGCAGTGCTCCAAAATCAGATGCAAACTGGTCTTGAGTGTGAATACATCCAACAGTCGGATAATGTTGGGATGTCTTAGCTTCTTCAGCCACTTGATCTCCCGGATGGCCGAGAAATCCAATCCGGGATTTCCAGCAACAAATTTGATCTTTTTGATAGCTACTGCGAGTCCTGTTTCAACATCTTTTCCCAGGTAAACAACAGCATATGTTCCTTCACCAATCCGCTTCACCTTTTGGTATCTTGCCTTGTTCTGCGCTTCCCTGGAACTGGTCAGCAGATCGGAGAGGACTGAAGGATCCGGCTCCATTGGTTAAAAAAATGACAAGCGAGATACAGAAAGCAATCCTCGAAACTCTCGGCGCCCACGACATAATTGAGGACACTCTTCTCCTGAAACTCAATGGCCAGAGTCTGGATCAGACCAGTGTGTCCAATGTACTCAAGAGCCTCAAGAATCGTGAAATCCTCGACTATTCTATCATCGAGATCGAGACACATTTCCCAACATCAGAGGGCAGAATGGTGTTGGAACAAGGATCCCACGAGGTTCGGGTGTTCAACATGGTTCCAGCCGGAGGATTGGCCGTGGCTGAACTGCATCGACAGCTAGGAGCAGTAGCCAAGGTTGGACAGAACACAGCCTTTAGAAACAAGTGGATCTCGTTGGAAAATGGACTGGTGGTCAAAAAAGTCCAGACCGTCCAGGATCAAATCCAAGAGCAGCTTCGATCCGCAATTAGTTCACAGGAGACAGATCCGGAAATCGTCCTGGAACTGAGAAGAAGAAAGCTGGTCGAAACCACAAAGACATTCAGTTTCCGGGTGGTTCGAGGCCCCAAATTCACCACGGATCCCAGAAAAGAGCTTGAAATCAACAGTGAGCTGATCGCAAGTGGGGAATGGAGAAATCTGGATCTGAAATCCTACAACCTCAATGCCAATGGACTGATTCCTCTTGGAGGATACATCCATCCTCTTATGAAGCTACGAAACGAGTTTTGTCGGGTTTTTCTGGAAATGGGGTTTGAGGAGATGCCAACAAACACATTTGTGGAGAGTTCGTTCTGGAACTTTGATGCTCTCTTCCAACCACAACAACATTCAGCAAGAGATGCTCATGACACCTTTTTCCTAAGAGATCCAGCTCGAGCCAGGGATCTTCCATCTGGTCTCCTGGAAAGAGTGAGAAAAGTCCACACAACCGGGGGCTTTGGATCAACAGGATACCGGGCAGAATGGAGTCCTGAGGAAGCTGCCAAAAACATCCTGAGAACACACACAACTGCCACCAGTGCCAGGATGTTGCACAAGCTAGCACAAAAGGACCATTTTGAACCAGCAAAGTATTTTTCTATTGACAAGGTGTTTAGAAACGAAACCGTGGATTCCACCCATCTTGCCGAATTCCACCAAATTGAGGGTCTGGTTGCTGATCGAAGCCTGACTCTTGGCGACCTCATTGGGATCCTGTCTCTATTTTTCAAGAAACTGGGAATGGACAGGTTGAGGTTCAAGCCGGCATACAATCCATATACCGAGCCAAGTATGGAGATCTTTGCACATCACACAGGTTTGAACAAGTGGATGGAGGTTGGCAACTCTGGGATTTTCCGGCCCGAAATGCTGGGCAGTCTGGGATTTGACAAGGATGTAACTGTCATCGCCTGGGGACTATCTCTCGAAAGACCGGCCATGATCAAGTACGGGGTCTCAAACATCAGAGACCTGCTTGGACATCAATCAAGTCTGTCGCTGATCCGCAGTGCCCCTATTTGCCTCTTCGACCGGGTTTAATAAAAAATGGCAACCGGAATGAATCTGGACCGCAGCTACCTCGACCGAATTCTGGCGCCGATTCCCAACCAGGTGGAGAAGGACAAGGAGTGGGAAATAGCCATGGCAAGATCCAGGGGGAAGAATGTGGCAAATAAGACCAAGAATCCCAAGAGAGTGGCCAAGACGGTCGAAACCAAAAGGAAGAAGAGTGCCCAAGAATGGAAGCTGAGGACAGCCAAGGTTCAAGAATCCAAACAACTCCGACAACAGAAACGGAGCGAGAACATCCAGAATCGAAGGAAGAGACGAAAATAAAGCCACAATAAATTAACAGGGACCACTTAGGAACTGCAAAAGCCCAGTAACATCGTAGACAGACAGGATGCTGTTGACAGGGTTGTGGGCGATTCCAATCACCTCGTTGTCAGAAACCTTGGAACTGGACACTATTCGTCCACTACCAGTGTCAAAGCAGTAGAGGTGGCTGTCCTCATCAACCGCATGGTAGTATTTGGTGTCAGGAGACAAACAACCACTGACAAAACAGCTTGTGGTTGGGGATTTCAGGACACGGATGGTCTTTCCCTGTAACGAAACAATGGGAATGACATTAGACCTACATCCGATAACCAATTCCCCCATATTAAGCCAGACCAGTGAAAAGATGGGGATGCAGATCAGGCCACTTGTTTCCATTCTTGGGACTGTGGTTGCTAGACATTCGGTTGATCTAAAGTTCCAGATCTTTATCGTTCCATCACCGGACCCACTGACAAGCCTGGTTCCATCTGAACTGCATAGAGCCGCATTTACAGAGGCGCTGTGGCCTCGAAACTCTTTGATGACTCTTCCCGAGCGAATCCCAGACACTCTGACCACTGTGTCAGCCCCGGTGCTGAGAATCTTGTCCTGCAACAGAACCACAGTGGTGACTCCGTTTTCATGCACCTGGTCAAACTCTGCAACCTTGTTCCCGGTCTGGAGATCCCACACAGCAATCTCTCCATCCCGAGACCCAGATGCTAGATACTTGTCTGACACGTCCAATGACAGCACTGCACCCTTCATTACAAACACCAGGTCCATGTCAGGAGATTTGCGGGGCGTTCCTGTTCGATGGTTCCAGAATTCAATGAATCCATCCACCGTCCCGGTGACAAAATAGTCGCCGTTTGGCGAGAATCGCCCCACTTCTGGACGACATTCTTTTTCCAGCTGGATAATGGATTTGTGGCCGGGTCTTGTTTCCATCCCACGGTCCAGAAATGGATCGTAAACCACTACTTCTGTATCTCCAGTAGTTCTCTGGTGCTGTATAGCCTGGCCCAGGAGAGTCAACAGCCTCGATGGCTGGGGAAACCGGATCTCTGTGGCCAGTTTTTGAGCCACTAGTTCTCGGGAACGACTCTTGTCAAAATGGACCAGCTCTGGAAAAACAAGAAGGTGCTCTAGCCTGGAAAATCGGCTTGGGTCATTTTTCCGAGTGCTCACAAGGGGTTTTGTCTGAACCAAGGTTCGGGCCATTGCAAGCTCCTTCATCTCAACCAGCTCGAGAAACATCAGTTCATAAAGATCAGCCAGGATGTCTTCACTCAATCTGGTTCCTTTCAAGACCTGTAAAACCAAATCCCAGTTGCCTTGAGTGACGTTACTGATCAGTTCTTCCTTGGTTGACACGGTGTTGAGCACCACCTGAGATTCCTGCTCCAATGCCTGCAGGGACCGGATCAGCTTGTTTTCCAGAAAATACTGTTGAATGATTCTCACCACATCTGCAGCATCGATTTCCACAGACATGCAAACCAGGCCAGACCATCGACTTTATTCATCTACTGGTAGTAAAGGTCCAGACTAGACCCATCGCTGACCTCATAGTCTCTCAAGGAAATATGGTCTTTGAGCACCGTGTAGCCCCTCTTCAGAACAATCTTTTCAGAACTAGTTCCTATTTGTGCCGAAACCAGCTTCTTGAAGTCAGCCACCCTGTCGTCATGACAGCACTTGACACGGGCCTTGGTTCCCATTCGATCATTGACCACCACCTCGATAATGGTATTGGAGGCCATTGTTTGATGTTGTCAGCCAGCGTAATCTTGCAGGAGTGATTTCATGGAAGATTTGTTTTCCAACGATCTTATCTCCAGCACTCTTCAACAGGGCCTGGGGACCCGGTTCAAGCTCAGATCCCTGACATCTGGTGACTACGAAAAAGGGTTTTTGAACGTCCTGACCCAGCTGAGCGCTGTAGGAGATGTGACCAAGCAAGACTATCTGGACATGTTTTCCCATCGAAAATCCATTCCAGACCATTACTATATTGTGGTGATTGAGGATCTGGATGATGGCAAAATCGCAGCTTCAGGCACCATCTTTGTGGAACACAAGTTTATCCACAGCTGTGGACTGGTTGGTCACATTGAAGAGGTGGTTGTCGATGGGCAGCACCGAGATCACGGGCTGGGCAAATGCATCATTGAACAGCTCAAATACATTGGGGAGAAAAAAGGGTGTTACAAGATTATTCTCGACTGCAGTGAAAAGAATGTTGGATTCTACGAAAAGTGCCAGTTCTCCAGAAGAGGGGTTGAAATGGGGATATATTTCCCCCAAAACGATGGATTGGCAGATGACGAGAGGATTCTGGATCTTTGAATAAACGGTGGCCAGGGAATAAAAATAATCAATGGAGCTCCCTTGGATCGAAAAGTATAGGCCTAGATCCTTGGATGATGTTGTGGGGAACGAAGAAACAGTGGACAGACTCAAGGTGATTGCAGAGCAGGGAAACATGCCAAACATCATCATGTCTGGAACACCTGGAATTGGAAAGACAACCAGTATCCTGTGTTTAGCACACCAGCTGTTGGGCGACCAGTACTCCGATGCAGTGCTGGAGCTGAATGCTTCTGACGAAAGAGGGATTGATATTGTCCGACAAAACATCAAGATGTTTGCACAGAAGAAGGTCACCTTGCCACCCGGAAAACACAAGATTGTGGTTCTAGACGAAGCCGACAGCATGACCACTGGAGCACAACAGGCTCTCAGAAGGATCATGGAGATCTATTCGAACAGCACTCGGTTTGCTTTTGCCTGCAATTACTCCAACAAAATCATCGAGCCGATTCAGAGTCGATGTGCCATTTTGAGATTCACCCCTCTTTCCGAGGAACATCTTCTTAAGAGAGCCCTGGAGGTTTGTTCACTGGAAAAGGTCAAACATACGCCTGGGGGGCTGGAGGCCATTCTGTTTTCTGCCCAAGGAGATATGAGACAGGCCCTAAACAATCTTCAGTCGACATTTACTGGATTCGGAGTCGTTAGTTCCGAAAATGTGTTGAAGATGGTTGACAAGCCCCATCCAAGCAAGGCGCGGCGGATTCTGGAGCACTGTTCCCGATCCGAAATGAATCTGTCATTTTCGATTCTTCGAGACCTTTCGCAGCAAGGCTATGCATCTCAGGACATTCTTTCCACCCTGTTTCGTGTGGCCAAGACAGCGTCGTTTTTGGGCGAGCGGCTCCAGCTGGAAATGATCAAAGAAATTGGATTTGCACAGATCAGAGCTGTAGATGGCATGACCTCGTTACTTCAACTTTCCGGGCTGTTGGCCAAACTATGCAAACTTTCGACCCCACCGTCAACCTGGGAGATCCAGCTTGAATAAACAGTGAACAATCACAATCTTGCAATGCTTTTCAATCTAGCCGACGAGATTCTCCGGTTTGAAAATTTCAATCAATGTCTGGGTGCAGAATCGGAGACGGTTGACAGTATTGAAACCAGTCTGGCCAGGAACCCGGAGAATGTGCTTTCCAATGAGAATTTGACGGGGCTGCGGGTCCTGGTCAGAAACTTTTCGGAGCTCGGAACTCAGGGCCTCCGAGTGTTCAAGTGTCTGGTTTCTGGATTGGAGAAATGCATAAGGGAGACTCGACAGTCGGTTCAGGCTATCGAATGCCATGTGTTTCTTCTTTACTGGATTGTCAACTCGGAGTCTCGGCTAAATACACTGAATCTGCTTGAAATCCTCCCAGAGACACTTGGAACTGGGGCTGGAAAAAATGAACATTTCTGTAGATTGATACTGAAAATGGTTTTTGTACTTGCTGAACGAGTCAAGGATCGAGACCAGAAACCCCGTCTTTGTCACTTGTTTTCCCAGCTGTATAGACATCCTAGGATGCAGAGTTCAGCCACAGCGGCGTTTGTCCAACATCTTCGGTTGGATGAGCATTCAAGTGAAATTCTGATTCAAATAACAGCTGTGATTGTTGGAGAGCCATATTTGGAAACAGGATTCCTGGATGTTGTTCTCCGAGAGATTGGAGAACTGGAAATTGACATGACAGACACAGTCACGGCCAAGAACCTTTCGACCTTTCTAGTACTGGTTTCGGAAAAATATAGCCAGAGTGTTCTGAAGAATGTTTCCTACATTGTGCATCTACTGAACCACGAGCTGTATTCATTGAGAATGTGTTTGATAGATGTGCTTGGTCACCTGGTTGTAAGCTGCATGGCCTGCAGAGACAAGACATTTGATTCACAGATCCAGTCCTTTTTCCGAGTGATTGAGGAGAGATTCTGGGACACCAACTCCTTTGTCCGAAACAGGGTGATCCAGGTAGTCTCGATGCTGTGCAAAAACGGCGCCATTCCAGCCTTTCAGCGCCATTCTCTGGTGTCTCTGACCATTGACAGGTTGTTGGATAAGAGCAGCAATGTCAGAAAACGGGCCATCCAGCTTTTGGGGGATTTTATTCGGGAGCATCCTTTTTCGCTGGATGGAGGAGAGCTGGACATATGTTTCTTCAATGACCAGGCAAGTCGATTTGACGATTCCTCGGAGGAGTCGGCCATGAAATCCAAGTACTATGGTGATGGGGCTCAATTTATACAGCAGATAAGCAATGCTTTTCCAACAATTTACCAGATTTTGTTCTCTCCCATAAAGAGCGAGGTCATTGAAGCCATTGAGTTTCTGGCTCTGGCACACTTGTACAAAATCAGAGGGGCAGAGGAGGGAATCCGACTGATGATCCATCTGGTGTGGAAAAAGGATGCAGATCCGAACGAAGAGAATCGAAAGACCATCCGAGAATCAGTCATCTCTGCATACCGGCAAATATATCTGGATCTAGACCCTCAATGGAGGAGCGAAGAGGTCCATAGCCGGGTCGCACAGAATCTGTTGGCTCTGGCAGGACAGTTATCTCATTCCGAGCTTGTTTCTTTCAGGGAAATCTTCGAATGCTGGGCACATCGGTCGCTTATTCATGAGGAGATCCAGAGAATTTTGTGGAAACGGTTTCGGAACATTGGGGAACCTCTTCATGTCCGTCAATCGGCCATTTTGTTGATTTGGTTCCATCCAGTTCAGGATAGACAAACCGATCTGGAACTGGTGATCAAGTATGGACTGTCCAGCACCGAATGTGGGGATCCAGCCATCCTCTCATACCTTCTCCAGATGATTCAGAAAATATGTGCAGGCAGAACGCCAGACTTGGAGGAAATGGTTGGAACAGCGCTCTCACTTGTCGTTGCACTGGTAGTTCGGTGGTGTCCCAACAAGCACTGGTTCGGTGTGATTCAGGAGGCGATTTCCACAATCTACAAGTGCTCCGACTCTCCAGATATTGTGTGTGGAAACATGATCAAACAGCTGGTCCAGGGAATGCTGGATAGTGGTGGAACCGATGCCTTTAATCTGTCCAAGCTGCTTTTCGTTGTCGGCCATGTATCCATCAGTCAGATTTCACACATCGACCACATTGAAACCTTGCTCAAAGCAAGGCTCAAGTCCAACCAACAGCCAAACCTCCCCTATCAAACCGAAGAGGACATCCACAGAGCCGTTGACCATGTCAAGGAGTCCGAGCTTCTTGGCGGCAAGGATTCTCTGCTGGCCTGCTTCTCTCCACTTGTCGTGGACATCTGTTTGAACCATCTGAAAATACAGAGTGTGCTTGTCAGGAGAACAGCATCCATCACACTAGCCAAGTTGATGTGTACCAATTCTGGGTTCTGCAAGTCCCATTTTGGTCTTTTCCTGGCCATTTTATCCAGCACCGACGACGAGATCCTGCGCGGAAACCTTGTTGTGGCCTTTGGTGATTTGGTGACAGTACATGGAAGTTTGATTGACCAGAACATTGGGCATTTGTTTTCTCGGCTGTCAGATCCAAGCCTTCTGGTGAAGAAGAACACGCTGATGGTGCTGATGCGTCTGATACTGAATGGTGTGATCAAGGCAAAGGGGCAGATTGGGGAACTGGCCAAGATTGTCGATGATTCCGATCCCCAGCTATCAGACATGGCCAAGCTGTTCTTTGGCGAGCTTGCTGAAAAGGACTCGAACTATATGTACAACCACCTTCCTGATATGATATCCAGCCTCTCATTCGGCGACACCGAGGTGGGAGAAGAAAAATTCCAGAGAATCATGGCATATATCCTAGGCTTTGTGACAAGAGAACGACAGATTGAAAATCTTGTAGAAAAGCTCTGCCAACGGTTCAAAACGGGGCTGCTGCCTCTTCAATGGAGAGCGCTGTCGTTCTGTCTCCTGACACTCTCGCTGAATGAGAAGCATGTCAGGAAACTCTGCAGCAACTGGGACCTGTACAGTGACAAGCTGGAGGACGAGATTGTCCACCACCACTTTGTTGGCATTGCCGCCAAGGCCCGGAAAAACATCCGATCGGAATCCAAGGCCGTCGTGGACGAGTTTGAGCAGATGATAGGAAGGATTCGGGACTCGTGATTGGCGGAGGGTGTGCGGGAGGACGCGTAGCTCAGTGGTAGAGCATTCGACTGCAGATCGAGCGGTCACTGGTTCAAATCCGGTCGTGTCCTTTTTGGAAATGGCAGTCAAGAATCGAATCCGGAGCGAGACTCGGGTATCCAAGGCGGGAGTTCCTTTCCGCCGGGTGGATCCGTCCAAGGTTGAGATTGGGGACAGGTTCAAGAGCAATCGGTTTTTGGACAAGGGAGGGTCTGGCCGCCACTCTTATGGGTTCCGGGCACATGAGGATTTTTCCAAAACCAAGGGTCGTGATTTTCGACAGGAGAAGAACAAGAAGAAGAGGGGAAGCTATCGCGGAGGAGCTATTGATACGCAGGGAGTCTATTCTGTCAAGTTTGATTCCGACTAGTTTATTATAAAGTCACCATATGTTACATCCGCATTTCCTTTCGGGCTGGGCTGTATCTTCCTGATTTTTGGATTGGAGAGGATCCAACTCAAACTGTGGTATGCACAGTCGATCGACAGATCGCTTCCTCTCTGATTCCAACTCTTGCTGTCTCCTTTCTCGGGAAGAGGGATACCTGGATCTGGGCGATATCCAGTGTTTCAATTCCCTTGGGGTTGATCCCATGTTTTTAGACCCCCTCTGTCCCATTAGTTATCCATCGGCACCAATGGATGGGAGGGTGTGTCTGGATAATGGTTGTGGTCTCGTGTCCTGGAAAGGTATTGCTAACCGGTGGATATTTGATCCTCCAGGAGCCAAACAAGGGGGTTTCTGTGGCCGTTTCTCCTCGAATCTATAGTCACGCAACGATAGAGCCGGGAAGTCAGGAGAATGGAATCAGGATCTGTGTTGAAAACCCCCAGTTCACCAAAGAAGCAATGGTTCTAATTGCAAGGCCAGAGTTGTTCTCAGAGACCCGTCAATATGAAATCTACAGGCAGGTTGTGGCTGGACTTGAAAGAATCAAGCATCCCGGCTTTTTGGAATGTGCCGTCTTCTTTGCCCTTTTGTATCTCCACAGTCAATACGGACTGAGGCTGTGTAGAAGAATCAAATTGGTTCTGTTGACTGCCCCCGAATTCTACTCCTCACTTCACAATTCTGGATCGATTATTGGCAGGATCCATCGATTCCCAGTGTTTGACCGGTCCTTTGCACAGTTGTCCAAAACAGGAATCGGAAGCTCTGCCGCTCTTGTTTCTGCAGTTGTCGGATCACTGCTGCATCTGTTTAGACCAGGAGTCGGTCCAGTGAATGACCTCATCCATGCAATTAGTCAGATTTCCCACAGTGCTGCTCAGGGGAAGGTTGGTTCTGGATTTGATGTTTCAACGGCTGTATATGGATCCCAATGCTATTCCAGACCCTCTGGAACTGTGATGGACAGACATCTGGACCAGCTATTTGATGCTGATTTTTCACTGGTGATCAATCGGCTGCTGGATAGCGGATGCACCAGAGATCCGTTTGACCTGAAATTTGGCGTCTTGATGCTGGCTGAAACACAGATTTCGACCGGATCCAACACTAGACAGATGGTTTCCAGAGTCAGGGACTGGCTGGAAACACACGATTCAGATAAATGGGTTTGGAGTACATGGGAAACGCTCAACTCCAGACTGGTGCAGCTTCTGACTGACTTGGATCGGAAATTCAGAGATTATGACCGGGATATCTGTGGATCAATTTTGGATAGAGGGGAAGCATGGCTGGATGTAGGTCTAGCCTGTGGTTCAGAAGAGACCGAGCTGGTCGACAGTTTTCGAAACATTCGGGCTGCATCACGTGCCTATCGAAGACATCTTCAGCATCTTACCAGGATGGCCGATATTCCGATTGAGCCTGTGGAAATCACGAGAATCCTGGACAGGACAATGGAGATTCCCGGAGTGTTGATGACTGGTGTTCCAGGGGCCGGAGGTTTGGACGCCATATTCTGCATTATTTGTAGCGACAGATGCAGACCTTGGGTTCACTCCTGCTGGAGCCTCGACACGTCAACCGTTTTCCCGATTTCACTCGAGTCTTGCAACAGTGGTTTGAGAGTTCATGAATCATGGATATAGAAGAAGAAATCGTCTTTCTCCAACATGCCTTGAGGTTCAGACTGGCCGGTGCAACCAAGCATTTGGAAATGGCAGTGCTGATGGGCCGACTGAGTGGCACCATTCTCAAGAACCGCTCGGCTGGGGAACTGTGGAGCTATTTTTCGAGCTTGTACCATGTGACTGTCCTGGATCAGCAACCTGATCCTTTGATGCTGTATTTGCAGAACAGCCCCGAGTTTACTCTGGATCAGTCCCAATAAACTGCTTCACTCTATTTATTGAGTCCAGCTCCATAAGCCATTCTGAAGGTACCTGAGGATGGTCCCGCCTGAGCCAGGAAGTCAGGATTCGACTCCCAACCTCAATAAATCGGGATTTTCCCGTGGCCGCCAATCTCTCAATTGTCTCTTTCCACCGGACTGGACAAACAATCTGGTCCCGAAGATAGGTGTTGAGGTCATCAACAGATCCAAATTTTGGGGCTGTGGAGAGGTAGCTGGACACGAAGCTGTGTTCCGGACGAGTCTGAAGAGAGTGGCGAAATGAGCCCAGGAAAGAGTGGAACTGGTTGGCTGCATCTCTCATCATAGTGGAGTGAAAGGGGAAAGAGACTGGAAGTGTCTTTGCTGCCCTTACCAACCCACCTGTTACAAGTCTTGGAACAATAGCATCGATTTCAGCCATGTGGCCAGAAAGAACTATCTGGGACTGAGAATTATGGTTGGAAATTTCAACATTCCGGGCTTGAAACCTCCTCAGGGCATCTTGGATCTCCAGAACAGTGACATTTGGGAACAGGAACAAGGCCTGCATTCCTGCCAGCTGCTTGTTTGGATTCTTTTCCATCAGCTCGCCTCTACGCCTGACCAGAAACAGGGCATCTTCAAACGAAAGGGTGTTGGAAGCAACAAGAGCGTTGTATTCCCCAAGCGAATGTCCCACCGACCCCCATATGCTGGAGCCCCGGACTAGTCCCTCGTTTTTCAACACAAGATAGTGGAGGTGGGAATTGAGAAAGACAACCAGTTGAGTCACCCCCGCAGATACCGGATCTGGTACACCGAACATTGCTTTGGAGAGATTGAGTTGCAGTTGATGTTCCGCCTGTTCCAGAGAATGCCTCACATAAGGGAAATTGTTATACAGTGACCGAGCCATGTTTGGATACTGTGATCCCTGGCCTGGAAACAGACATACTAGTCTCCAATACTCGCTGCATTTGGACAACGATCTGCCCATGGCCAATGGATAAAAAAATGGATCCGGAACACGATTCTCTTGCCTACCTGCCTCAAAAGACCCTTCAGCTCTACCATCTTTCCAACTACACCTTCGGCACCAAGAACCAGCAACCCGAGGAAGACTCCAGTATCAATGCAAGGCTGCAACGGCTACAAGACGAGTATGAAAGAGAGGGAATGAGAAGAAGTGTAGAAGCAATCTTACTTGTACACGACCACGGACATCCACACATCCTGCTACTACAAATTGGGAACTCGTTCTTCAAGCTTCCAGGCGCTTCTCTCAAACCCGGCGAAGACGAGATCGGAGGACTGTCTCAAAAGTTGTCTGAAAAACTGGCACCCGTATCCGAGGACAAGACAGAATGGAACATTGGCGAATGTGTCTCTGTGTGGTGGAGACCGAACTTTGAAACCTTCATGTATCCCTACATTCCCGCCCACATCACACGACCAAAGGAAGAGAAGAAGATCTATCTGGTGCATCTCCCAGAACGGTTCATGTTTGCAGTCCCCAAAAACATGAAGTTGGTGGCTGTCCCTCTTTTCGAACTCTATGACAACGGAGCCAGCTACGGCCCTGTCATCTCAAGCATCCCCCACCTCCTATCCCGATTCCAGGCACTCTACTGCTAAATTGGTTTATTCAGGCCGTATCAACGCTACTGGAAATTCCATTCACGCGCGTACCTCGCGACATCTTGGCCGAGTGGTTAAGGCGACTGATTAGAAATCATTTGGGCTCCGCCCGCGCAGGTTCGAATCCTGCAGATGTCGTTTTGCTCAGAATTCCCACGTGTCGTCCACATCCATCGCCCACTGGAATTTTTCTCTTAGAGACCGATTGAAGATCTTTTCGATCGGCACCTGGTGGGCCAGGCACCAGGCTATTGATATCCGGGGATCGATGTAGTTGATTTTCGATGTTCCCAGTGCTGTCTGTTTGCCTTCGTCTCGGTCAATAACCAGTGTTTTGCCTTGCTGGATCTTTTCCTGCAGCTGGCGAAATCTCTTTTCCAGCTTCTCGTTCGATAAATCGTCTATTTTGGTTCTTGGACGGGGCTTCTTCCCTTGCTCGTTCAGTTTGCAAAGCCGCTCCTCTTCTTTCTTCTGCGCCTCCAACATCCTGGTCTCCATAAAGTCCTTGTCCACATCGCTTTCCCATCCCCCAAGGCGGTCCATGCCTCTCTGTTGGCATTCGTCCCGAACAAGCTGCATCTCGTACTTTAGGTCTTTGATCTTTTCTCCAAGTCGCTCCATTGCTGTGTTGTGTGTCTTGGGGATCGACCGTTGGTGGTTACAGAGAATGGCAACCTGTCGGTTCGCTCTGTTGTATGCAAGAATCTTGTCTGAGATGGGTCCTGAAGGTGTGTTCTTCAGCTCGTTTTGAAATCTGAACGAGGCATTAAATGTCCTGAACACCTTGGCTGTCAGTCCCGGACTGAGCTTGTTCAGATAGCTGTTCAGAGAAGCCGTGCTGAGTGTATCGAACACCGGGTCTCCCTTCTTCTTCCGATGGATAAACATCTTCATGTTGTCGAAAATCTTCTTGGGAATCGAGACTCGGTTATAGTAACGAATCGAGTCCTTGCCAAGAAAATCAAAGATGATCGTGCTTGGTCTCTCCAATTTGACATGCTCCACCCGTAAAGAGCAACATCCTACCGTGTCTGCTTCGTCATCTCCCTTTTCATTCCCAGATCTCAATGCAAGATTGTCGATGAACCAGAGTGCCGTGGCTCGTTGTCGAATCATTACCAAGGTGTCCGTCAACTCGGCCATGTTGACCTTTCGGATCTGGTCCACAACCTTCTTCAGTTCCCTGGCCTTTTCGAATTTTCGAATATCCGACTCGGCCTTGAGTTTGGATCCAGCTGCAAGAAACACATACTTGGTCTCTCCATTGACATTTTCCACCCAGTTTGCAAGCCAGGTCACTGTGTTGTCGTGGACAACTGCTCCCCATCTGGTTCCCGGTGGTGGAGAGGGAACCGGTGCATCACGGCCAAGGTTGATGGTAACTTGCTCTGGCCTGACCCGTTTCTTCAGGCATCCTGTCTTGGGGTGTTTCCCCCTTCCTCGGAACAATCCTGGTGGCTCCACTCGAAAGTTTCCGATTTTCTCTACTCTGCCATCCAGCTTGCAAAACCCATACTGTTCAATCAAACTCTCTCTCTCTTCCTTTTCTCTGGTCTTTTCCTCTTTGGATCTGTTCTTCTTGGCCTCCTTGAGTGAATTCAGATGATCCACAATGTTTCCAAAATCACACTGGTCAAATGACTTGATGATCTTGTCCAGCTTGTTCTTTTTCAGTATTGCCCGAAAGTCCTGGAAAAAGTTCCTTTGGAAAACAGGGTTTGTGGCATAGTCGGTTCCGATCACTCCGGCAAAAAAGGTTGCCACCTCCTCTGCTTCTGGAGAAAGTGCAATTTCCTGGCCGTTGTATTTCATCTTGAAATGGTGAGGAACGTATTCGGGTGGAAAGAACACCCCGTTGTGCTCCAAAGTCTTCCATTTGAGGGATTTGTCACCACCATCAGACTCCGGCTTCTCTTCTTTTGTCCGAGTCTTTTCCTTTTTGGCACCGGGAAGAGGCTGGGCCCGATCCAGTCTGATCTTCTTGGACCCAATCTCCGTCTTTTTGATCATCTGGATCAAAGGAACAAAATCTTCGGCATTGCCGTTCAGACAACTTTCTGGTTTCACAACCTCCTAGACATTAAACCACTATCGACTTTTTACCATCTGGTCGGAAACTAAAAAAACTCGCCATTCTCTTTATTGATGTTGCCATTGGCAATCGTCTCTGTGCCAATCCTTTTGTTCCGGATTCTCCTCGTCCCGGCAGAATGCTCCCTTCAGTTCCTGAATGTAGGCAATCGTCTCCTCCAACAAAATGTCCCTTGTTATGATACAGGGCCGATACTTGTACAGTCTATTTTTGAGATTGTCCTCCAACAGTTTGAAGGCTGTGGAAATGGGGAGCTTCCCCTCATTCTGTCGGATCCCTTCCTTTTCTCTTGGAATGCTTCGGCTGCCTGCCGACCCTGCCTCGACCTGGAACAAGGAAACAAGAGGGTCCTGGTGTGACGTGGGTGGCCAGGATCGAAGGGTGGGTATCCCTTCAAATCTTTCGTCTTGTAGAGAAAAGGCTGAGTAAGTGGGATGGAAAAACTCCTCGGTCTGTCCTTGTGTGTGTTCGAACATGCTGTTCCTGTCGATCAGAAACGCATCTGACACCAGTGTGTTTTCGTCCCAAGCATTCATGGGGTTCTGGAATGGAGACATTCCCCCCATTCCTCCAGTTATGTCTACTAGTCCCTCAGCCTGGTCGAGCTCGAGTAAATCCATTCTGTCCGCAGCACACGCCGGCTTTTAATCAGGCTTCGATGGCCTGAATGGTCATTTGGCCCTACCAATGAAAATCAGGTGTGATTCGGTTGCAACCATGGACTCTCCACTTGGACAGATGTGGTCTATCGAGTCTCAGCGGGTGCTGTTGGATGTGGATTTTGACCAACGGGAAATCAGAGGATTCACCACACTCGATGTCAAAGTGAGCCCAGGAGCCAACCTGGGTATTCATGTCGGGGATCTTGAAATCACCAAGGTGTCGATCAATGGTCTGGACGAGTCTGAAATCCATGTCATAGATGACCATGGCTGGGTTGAGGCAGTGATGGAGAAGATCCAGGCAGGAGATGTGGATGGATTGGCAGGGATGTGCCATGGCAAGATCCAGAACAGTCTTACTAGGGGAAAATTGATGATTCCCATTCCAAAATCAGACGAGGAGGTTCAGATGAAAATCGACATCCATTTTCGACACCCAAACAGTTATTTTCGAACAAGGACGATCGAAGACACCCCATACCACTACTTTGTGGGAACAAATCGGTCAGGAAGAGTCTTTTTCCCCTGTTTCAACAGAATGGAGGACAGAATGAAATACTGGAGCATGGCTGTATTGACTCCACTCATGTACCCAGTTGAAATGAATGGAAGAGCCATTGAGTTCCAGGCACTTGGATCTGGTCGATTGATCAAGAACCTGGTGGATACAGAAAACAACAAGCGAATCTTTCTGTTCGAACAGGACGAGATTGCCAGCTCTTCTCAGAATGTTGGATTGGTTCTAGGATATCTGGATACGATTGTCATTGCCAACGGTGCAGTCCTGATCCAGCTTTGCTGCTATCCTGGAAAATATGGCAAGCTATCCCTTCAGTCGGAGTTTTCCAGCAAGGCTTTTGAGTTTTACAACTGGATTGTCAATTCTGGATTTCCCTTTGTTGCTTTTAGTCTTGTGTTTCTAGACGAGGAGCCAGTCTGTTGCAGCGGTCTTTCGATCTTCAACAGCAGCCTCCTTTATGACAAGACCAACATCGACCAGACCTACATCACCAAGCTTCTTGTCTGTCAGGCCATCTCAATGCAGTATTTCTATTTCAGACTCCAGGTTCCAGAACTGTCCGACATCTGGCTGTTGATCGGGCTTTCTCGGTATGTTGCAGACCTCTATCTGAAAAGATTGCTGGGGATCAACGATGTTCATCTGAGGCTGAAGCGGGAGATGGATCTGATCTGCATGATGGATGTTGGCCAGCCTCCACTTTGCAACCCCTGGGGGATGCTGGACGAAGCACTGGGGGATCTTGTAAGATACAAGTCTACATTTGTGATCCATATGATCGAATCCAAAATTGGAAAGACATCGATGGTCAAGGTGCTGAGTTCGATATATTCTGCTGAAAACGACGGTCTTTCCACCATCCAGTTTCTAAAACTGATTCGGAAAATCAGCGGAAAGGATCTCAAGGAATTTGCCGAACAGTGGATCTATCGGTCCGGAGTGCCCAATTTCTTTTGTTCATTTCTCTTCAACAGGAAGAAAACCGCCATTGAACTCACCATTCGACAGAGCAGTAAGCATGGCGGGAAGCTGTTTGTGGGGCCGCTGAAGATCCGGGTGCATGAGTTTGAAGGAACATATGATCATTCTGTCCACATTGAGGAATCCACACATCATATTGAACTGGCGTGCCATGCCAAGCACAAGAGATCTCGGATCAAGGCCAGGGAAGAGAACAAGGAGAGCGATTTGAACCTGGAGCTGTCGGCAGCAGGGTCTCTGGTGGCTTGGATCCGGGTGGACCCTGATCTGGAATGGATAAGAACCATTGAAATCCAACAACCAGATTTTATGTGGATTGAACAGTTGTATCGAGACAAGGACGTGGTTGCGCAGAGTGAGGCCATCATAGCACTGACCAAGTTTCCTTCTGGAAATACATTTGGTGCACTTGACAAGGTGATTTCCGACTGGAAGCTGTACTACCCGATCCGGTGCATGGCGATCTTGTCCATGGCATCGATTGCCACTACTCTTCCTTCAATCAAGGACGAGGTTGTGTCTCAACTGCTGACTATTTTTGAACGCAAGTTTTGTCTCCAGAGAACAGGCCCCAACGACCCGCTGGTGATCAAGAGCAACAACTTTGAAAACGTTGCCAACTACTTTGTCCAAAAGACCATCATTGAAGCCATTGGAAGGATCAAGGACATTAACGGGAAGACTCCACTTGAGATCCAACGGTTTCTGGTCAATCTTCTGAAATACAATGACAATTCCCACAATCCATTCAGCGACTACTCCTACCTGGCCAGCATCATCCGGGGGCTTTCGGATTCTCTGGTTCCATCTTCTCAAGACCCCTTGTGCAAGCCCGATGGCATTATTCTAAAGGATGCTATTGGAGAGCTGGAAAGATATAGGTTTATTGACATGATTGAGCCTCGATACCACAATTCAATCACAGTCAGCATCATACAGGCCAGTCTGAAGCTCCAGCTTGTGGGGTTGCTCAAGGTTGACAAGAACATTTATTTCCAGTACCTCCGCCCCGACAATTTCATTGATGTAAGAATCGCTGCGTTGGAGGCAATATTGATCTTGTGCCACAGCAAGGTCGAAACAGTCCTGCGTCTCTTGCAGATGGCCAAACAGGAACCATCACACCTGATGAAGACAGTTTTGTTTGACTATCTTGCCAAACTAACCCGGATCTCGACCAAATGGATAGAAATACTACAGAATGACAAGAGTGTCAAGAAGACCGTGATGGATCTACTAAAAAGCTCGCTCCTGGCCATGGATTTGAAGACCACCAACTCACTGCTTCTGGTTATTCAGGAATGCATCGGAAGATCCAGTCAATAAAACAACCGGATTGCACAAACTGCAATGAGCACCGCCGGATTAGGATACGACCTGTCTGCCACCACGTTCTCCCCTGACGGAAGAGTGTTCCAGGTGGAGTATGCAGCAAAGGCTGTGGACAATGGGCGAACCTGTGTGGGCCTGCGGGTTAAGAACGGAGTTGTGCTGGCCAGTGAGAGACCGGTTTCTTCTCCTCTGATGGTTCCTGGCTCGGGCCGAAAAATATCCACAGTAGATTTCCACGTGGGGTTTGCATCTTCTGGAATAGGTGCTGATGGCCGGCAGCTGTTGAACCGCGCCCGAGAAGAGGCAAAGAGTTACAAGAACTTTCTGGCTCAGCCCATCCCATCGACGGTTCTTGCCGAGAGACTGGGGCTGTTTGTGCAGGCATATACACTCTATTCCAGTGTCAGGCCTTTTGGATCCAGTGTTCTTTTGGGGTGCAAGGATTCAGACGGATATTCGTTGCATATGATAGACCCATCGGGCCAGCAGATGGGGTATTTTGGGTGTGTCATTGGAAAGGGAAGACAAGCTGCAAAAACAGAAATGGAGAAGCTCAAGCTCGAAGAGCTGGATGTGTTGGAAGCTGTTAGAGAGGCAGCCAGAATTTTATACTTGACCCTGGATGAATCTCCGGAGAAGAAGATCGAGCTGGAAATGTCCTGGATCTGCGGCCAATCCAAAGATTCCCATGAACTGATTCCACAGGATATTGTAAAGGAAGCTGAAGAATATGCCAAGCAGTCGCTAGTTGATGGAATGGAATATTGACCAATAAAGAATCAGAATTCAATCAATGGTTTATCTTCTGCAGAGGTTGGGACATTGGTGCACTCTTGCGGGAGATCGACAGGCTGAACCTTCTGGTGACCGCAGAGCGAGTTCTCATAGAGTGCCAGACTGGAATCAAACTCGGTTTTCAGATGAATGAGACTGTCGAATTCACAACCAACTCGATCCAACTCCCGTCTCAACCGGATCTGTTGCGAGTAAATGTGCTGAAAGAGAGCTTTAATCTCCATATGATTCTGTCTGAAATACTCATGGTCATTCGTGTCCGTGATCTGCCTCATCATCTGGTAAAATCGGTTGATTTTGTCCAAATGGATGTCTGGAGCACTTGGTGCCGAGACCAGAGGCCGAGTCTGGTCCTTTTTGTGTTCTTCCAGAGACAATCTGATTGCGAGGTCCAAATCATCTTGTTCCCGCAATTCGGCCGGCTTCACACTGGTCAGATTGTAAAAACACCCATCACATATCCTCACGGGAAATACAAGCCCGAAATGAGGGAGGGGACTGGTTTTTGAGGAGCAGTTCTGACAGAAGGTCTGGCCGCAGTTTCGACAATGATGTTTTCTGTTGGTCAAACTGAAAGAATTCTTGCATCGGATACAGACGGAGCTGTCGGTCCAGTCGGGTGGAACCCTTGTTTCAAACAGCTGTGAAGAAATGGTGGCGGGGCTGGAGAACCGAAATCCCACGGCCAGTAGATTCCTGTAGAGCTGCACCATGTTTCCCAATTCCGGTTTTCCTGCGAATCCAAGTCCCCAGGTCTGGATACATTCCAGCATCTGGCTCCTTGCTGTTGGGTGGAGATCGTGTGTTTGTACGAATTCCCCAAGAAAGTGAACAAACCAGATCGAGGAGAGTTCGGTCAGAAACTGGTCTCCCCCATTCTTGGCACACACATCTAACAATCGAATTGCCAGAATCTGTACATTTGGATTCTTGTGCAACAGCCGTCTTTTCAGCAATCTCAGAGCTTCTTTCGATGAGCACTGTCTGCTCTGAATGTATTCACAAACCTGCAGACTAGACTCGAGATCATCAAGCCCGGCCACAATGGTTTCCGAAGTGGCTCGCTCAACAGCTGTTTCCAGAGGGTTTTGGAACATGGATGTAAACATTGCAAATCCGACATCATGATCCGGTCCATGCGGTTGTACTTGGAAACCATTGCTCCAAACTATTCCGAATACAAACAACAACTTGAGCCACACCTGAATGTCCGGTTCCATACAGAAGAGGCTGTGGGGTTTGTCAGATCATGGGCCAGGCTTCATGTTGTCGAGTCCAATGTCGAGTCACCAGATGGTACCTTGTCCATCCGAAAACCCAGGTGGTGGCATCCGGGAGACAGAAAGGTGGCGCTGGTGGCTGAGCACATCCGAATCAGGCTTTTGGCCATTCTCCTGGAACTCTGTCGAGACTGTGGCGACGAACTCTGTGGACTCATAGCAATCAGGAAAAAACACGTCTTCTGTCTAGTTTATGAATATCTGGCCGGTCTCTATATCCAGCTGTTCCAAGAGATGCTGAAAACCCAGTCGGACTTTATGGCCTTTCTCCGGGATCTGGAGACCGAGCTGGGGAGTCCGGTTCCAATCAATCGTTCCTGTGCAGAATTCCAGACTCTGGCAGGTCTCCTGGAAAGTCAGCAGAAACCCTGCTCGTCCGAAATTGTTTCGACAGCCGACTTTGTCCGGGTATCGCTGGTGGTTGGAACCTTGCTTCTATGTGTGAGGCTGTTCAGATGATCTTTTTTATTATCTAGATGCCGAAATACTATTGTGGCAAGTGACCTGGCACCTCCTTATTTCTAGAGTATTGTGACATTTATCTGACCCATGACGCGCTGCGTGTCCGGAGAGACCACAACAACGGCTGGAAACACATCACAAATGTCCGAAACCACTTTATGGAGCATGCAGACAAGATGCAGATGAAGCTCGAGGAGATTTACAGGGCATACAGAGACCAGAACGAAACCCCCCCTCCACCCCCAGGCACTCTTCCCGGATCAGTCGTGTCTCGGATCCAGTCAATCCCCCCTCCCCCAAGACCCTTTTTTCCTTTTTGACTGGCACCTTCACCTTCGGTTCAGGTGGTTTCCCACCAGCTTTCCTTCCAAATCCGACTTTTCAGAGTTGCCAGCATAATTTAGCTGGTAAAAGAGTCCCTAGAATAAATAAGGTCGGCAGCATTACCTTGCGGCTGGATCTGATCACGTCTCCCGTCTTGACCAGGGCATTGAGAAACCTGATGGCTTGGTTCCTGTTCAGCATGCATCCAGTGAGTATTTTGCTCATGTATTCTCCCTGGGCACACTGGTAGAGAAACCGAACAATGGCCTCGATCTGGCCCAGGTCACGAGGATTTCGAAGATCTGGCGACAGATTGCCAGTGACCCGTTTCAGCAGACTCGATATTGAGTCTCGCTTGGGTCCAGATTTGGACACCGGACCGGCCTCTTTGGAGGGTGTGAGCGGTGGGTCTGGTTTGGACAGAGGCTCCAGTCCATCTGACGAGAGACGGATCCCCCACAAAAACGACCCAAAGGCTCTATTGAAGCGGCACAGCTCCTCATTGATCTGCGCCAGCTTAGAGACCTGGCCATGAAGCCGAGAAAACGATCGGTGGAGGTTTTCAAGTGTTGATTCCATGTTGCAATCGTCGCCGCTGGTTTATTTTAAAGGCCGGTTGATTCGAACATCTCCCTTCAGAGATTCCAGGTCCAGCCCGTTCTCGTTGGCAATGTAGAGCAGAGAGACAAAACAGTAGGGCACCGAAACCCCCCAGAGTTCATCTTCGGAGTAGAGTCTGGGCAGTTCCGCTATTATTTGAGACAGGTGACATGGTCCCGAGGACTCGCTTATCAGCTCGAATAGGTGTGATTTCAGCTTCTGAACATCCACTGATTTGGAGAGTCGAGTGTATCCAAGTGGAAGTGGATCGACATGGCCAGAAGACCCCGATGATTCAAAGGGACTGGAGCTTCCTACCTGACTAGGCTCATGTTCCAAGATCAATGTGCTGTGATTCTGGTCGCTAGGAGCAAGACCTTGTTTTGGCCTGATGAACAGTGTCAAGAAGCTTTTGGAAGTGAGTCCGATATTTTCCGGGAGTATCGGCCTGAGCTTGGCTTTGTAGCCATCATCCCGGGATATCAGGTGATGGGGTGCTGGTTCAAACAAGACTCGAATATCCACCTCCTCGGCATGGATAAAATCAAACGAAACAGTCATCTTGGACCGAGACCTGGCTATAGTGGGGATTTTCCTCGAAATCTTCCAATGCTCAGGACCTGCCCAGTTCTTTCTAAATGTCTGGTCAAAGTAACTGTACAACCCGCCTGTTTTGTCAGATGGGATTTTTACAGTTTGGAACTCGTCCCTTTCGAGACATTCATCCTGGAGCACCACATTTTCATAATCATATACATCTGGCAGCTCATCGGGAAGTGAGAGTCTTGACAGGTTTTCGGTTATGACGGAAATTCTGTCCTGCTTGTCAAAGGTCAGTCGCGAAAGATCCAGAAATTTGAATGTGGGACAGATATCCTTATGCATGTACGACCCAAAATTGAGATCCAGGCCATCAATCACCCCGTCCTCGCAGCTATCCTGTTTGGAATCCAACCGCAGTTTACCAGAGTCTAGAAAAATGGCCCCATGGTCATTGATCTGCAATTTGTTTAACAGAAGGGTTCTGGCTCCACCTTCATCAAAATCCAGAAAAACCCTCCGAAACAGGGGATCCATGTACAGCTCAGTGTCCAGTTTCCTGACATTCAGGAGCTCCAGGGTTTTGGCCAGAGTCTCGGCACTTTTATGGGTCTTTTTCTTGGTCTTTTCCTCGGTTCGGGGATCCACCAGTCCACTTACAAGTCGGCCTGTCTCGTCGGCAACAGAATCTACCCTTGAAGAATATATTTTGATGCATCCGTCCAATGTACATGATGCCTTTTGGAAATCAATCGAATCCCCGGTTCGCAGAAGACTCATCTCACTGAAATAGTCAATGAGTGCCACGTTCCAGGTGTTTTTCGTGTTGATCTTGTTTTCAGCTGCTATTTTCATCCATTCATCGAATGTCTTGCTCATCTGTTCCCGAGTAAGGGCGGAAATCGAAATATCAGACCCGCTGCTGTGAGTCTCTCGAAAGAGCCGGCCAGTCTCTGATCCCATGTTTTTGGCTTTTGGACTCTGGAGAGGATCGGTTGGACTCAGCAAGTCTTTGTTTCTTCTGTTTCGTTCATGGATCCGTTTCTGTAGGTTTGTTTGTTTTTCGGTCAGGTCGTCGTTGTAGGGTTTGAGCAGAGCCTTGGCCATTTGGAATTCCCGCCGCGACGAAAATCCATGTTTGAAACGGCCAGTAAAATCCGAAACATGATGGGTTGAAACTGGTTCAGAACCTATCTGGTGGATGAAAGACTTTGAATCAGGCCCGGCTCATGGTGTAGGAGGTTTGAATAATACCATCAAAGATTCAATTTCTCGAATCTCTTCCAATACATCTTCAATCCAGGACCTGATCGGTTCGATTGGAACCCCAAAGGATACGGTGGAGAGCCGAAAGGAACTGGAAAACCTGAATCAACTTACCAGGAATCTGATAAAAAGAGTCAACTATGATCTCCAAAGTCTTGATGGAGGGACAATGCATTCCAAACTGATTCGAGACTTTTATGGTGTGATCAAGAGGTTCCAGGAGGTTCAAGCCACTTTGGTTTCCAGGTCCACCGAACACCACTATGTTCAAACCCTGACTGGTGACCTATTAATCGATACCATGAAGCAGGATGTGGATGAGTTGGAGCTGGCGGTGGTGCAAGTCAACACTATATTCAAGGACATTGGGCGGCTTGTGGAGGAGCAGGACCCTTTGCTGGACAATATCGAAGCGAACATAGACTTGGTTTCTGAATACAGTCGAGAGGCAACACGGGAATGGATCGGCGCCGAAAGAAAACATCGGTCCAGACAAGCATGGTGTTTCTGGGCATTGTTGGCTGTATCTGCATGTCTTTCAACCATGGTTCTGATGGAATCATGTGGAAAATGAAATGGACTTTCCGAGATGAAAAAAGGCACTCCCAATCGAGTAGCGAACAGAAAGATCCACATCAAAGAGAGAATAAAGCTCATGGCAGACAATACTGATGGTGTGGACAGCAATCATGTTGCTTCCAATGTGTCCAATAGTGAATCTACTGTGTCCCTGGTAAAAGACATGATCGCTTGGAATTTCTCCAACTTCCAGGCACACATTGTCGATCCCGACACTGGTTCTGTTCTTGAGTACAATTTCGATTTCCACCAATTCATTTGGTTCAATCTGGTAGTGGCTTTGTCTGCTTTCAAGACATCGATTGATGTGAACTGTCAACCCTAGATGGCTTCTCTGACAGCATTCAGCTGGGTTCAGATGCTTCAGCTGGGCAGGATGGGGAACCAGTGTTCCGGATCTCTCTGTTGTTTTCCATCCAAACGAGAGTTGTCTTCGAAGGTATTCTACTGGATTGGTGTCACTGCCCATCGGCTTGCATATTTCGGCATATTTCCGGACCCGTTCAAATGGTTGGACTGTGAAAAATGCTTGGCCAAACCCCATCAGAAATGCATCTGAACACATGTTGTGGAAATCAATGCCAAATATCATGGTTTCATCTCCGTTTCGAAAAATGTGTCCGGTCAGCAGGTTGTTGTCAAAGATTTCATTGAGAGTCAGCTTGTTCCTGTCAAACCGCCATATATGCTCAATCACCAGTCGGTTAACAACATGGAACTCCAATTCTGAGAGTGCTTTGGACTGGGTGGTTGAAAACTCAAATGTGGTCGTATTGGTTATGAATGGAGTTGCCGTCACCTGGAATCTAGTGCTGAGACCCGGCTTCAGCTTTACAGCCAATTCTCCATGATTTATCACCATGGCATCTTTTGCCGTTGTGAACCATCCAAACCCAATCTTGTCCAGCTCGTGAGCAGAGACGTTGGTGATCTTGAAGTCGATTTTTGTTGTCTCCCCATGGTAGAGTGGAATAACTGTCATGGACACGGATGGCTCCACCACCAGTTCTCTGCTGGCCAGAAGGGATCCAATCCGTTTCGCTGGAAATCCTCGACAATCCACTAGATACTCAATCCCCAGTCCAAAGACAGTAACCAGGACTCTACAAACATAATATTTGCCACTAAAAGGAGCCCTGACCTCGATCGTGTCCCGAATCATGTCCCCTGGATCCAATACAAGGTCTTTCTTGCTTGGACATTCAAATCTCACTCCTTCAAAAAACACTTGATATCCAGAGATTAATAGTGGAACCTTGAGAGGATTGGCAAACAAGGTGGAAACTCGGATAGCATCACCCTTTTCCACCTCATTTGTAGGAATTGTGGACTTTTTCGGCGGAACATACAGGAACGGACCGGGTTTGTTTGCCCTGGTTGTTAGAGATACTGTTTGGACTCGCTTGAGTACCACTGGGCCATGGTCAAGGGAATCGCCATTTCTGTACACAACCTTGTTTCTCAGTCCTGCAGTTGTTACGTTTTCATCCAGACCCCTTATCAGATCAGCCTGCTGTTGGTTACTCAGATGGTCGGCATGTCTGTTGAGATATTTCATGGTTTCGTGGATATTGGTGAGGGGTTCGGTCTGCAAGGACAGGTGGACAGTTTTTCGAAGAATTGTCTCATGGATCCTGTCCCATCCGGTGAAGGATGGCCGGATATGCTGGTAGATTGACATGGCTATACTTCCTGGAATTTCCAGTCGGTCGTATCTATCTGCCAGTTTGCAGAGAGCATGGTTCAGACATTTCGTGGATCCCAGACTCTTGAATCTCTGGACAATCTGGAACAAGACAAAAGTGGCATTGGCCAGCTCCATCTTCTCTAAAACCAGGAATGCTTTGAAATAGATCTGAATCGACTCATTGACTTGGCCCTGTTTCAAGGAGATTTCGCTGATCTTGTCTGCAACCCGGATCCAGTCAGCGCCCAGTCCATAGTGCTCAAAACAGCCCAATATTTGCTGATACTTTGGCTTCAGATCTCCCACCAGGGACCAGAGTGCCGTGTCTTTGTGTCTGTTTTCAACATGTTTTACCAGATTTGCCGTGTAGAGACAGTCCAAAACCTTGCTTTCAAGAACCGGGTCCTGTCCAACTCTCTCCAGGATTTTCTGGTATCCGGAAATGGCCTCCTGGGTGAATCCAGTCAACAGCCAGAGATCAGCCCTCATTTTGGATGTTTCAATCGAATCGTCTTGAAGCTCCCGAATCGTCTGGGTCAGGGCACCTATAGACCTAGAAACAAGGGTCTTGATGGCAGACTTGGTGGCTACAGGCAACTGGTGGTTTGGGACATTGGGAATGGCAATGACCCTGCTGTCTTTGCTGTTGCATTTGAACAAGAGACACAGTCGGATCCTGGGAAAGACCACACAACTCGAATCAAGAGCGTCCAAGACATCCTGAACAGAGGATGGTGAACATGCCAAACCAACAACCCCGTGCACCTGTTCCATCTCATGAGAAAGACAGTCTACAAACTCCACAAGGAGAAATGCAGCCTTTTCGCCAACAGCTCCGATTTCAGAGAGGGACACCATCCAAGTTTCCTTGACAAGCATTCTGTAATGCTCACGATCTGCAGGCTCAAATGCTCCAAGAAAAACAAGCAAGAGTCTCAACCGTTTATTGTCAAAAAAGGGTAGTCTGAGAAGATCCATCTGAAATTTGCTCAACATTGCGGCGGTTTATTGGGACGCTCAGGATATTTTCCTGGCCTCTGCAGTCGATGGCCAAACCAATTCAACCATCTTTCTGACGATCTGAACAAACCAGTACATGTTGATCAGATTCGAGCTGGTGCTTGCGACAAAGTACCACATGACCACAAAGGGGCTAAGTTCTTCCCAGCTTCGAAGGATCCTTGCGGAACAGTTGAATGACTGGTAAAACCCAAACACCAGCCGGGACAGGAAAAAGGTAAAGACAAATGCAATTCCGTTGATGTAATACAGTCTGGACTGAGACTTGTTGGCCTTGTTCAAGAGCGATCTAATGTTGAGAAAGGGGGTGCTTGCCTCGAAAATCAGAAACACCAGTCCGTAGTAGATGAAGAGTTTCGTGCTGAATATTAGAAAAAACGAAATCATGGAGAAAAGGGCATGGAACAGGGATGCAAATCTGAAGACCCGGTAGTTCACTGTGCATACCAAAAGATCCCAGATGAAGTACCCTGTTGCTATGGAAATGACAAACATGGCCCTCTCCGAATACCCATAAAAAGGATCTGCCACGATTTCCCTAAATGTTTCGTTGTCTGGGTTGATTTTCATGATCAGGTAGTAGGGAATGGCGAGAAAACATATGATTATTGAGTTTACCAGCGAAACCACCTCCACATTCCACCTGGTGACCTTTGCCCTGGCCTTTTTGTTGGTTTTTTTCAGGATCTTCGGGAAGAAGATTGGAGACAAGAGACTTGACAGGATGTGAATTCCTGTAAAGAAGAGAAACCATAAAATGATCGGACTATATCTTGCCCACACGGCTTCCCAGGTAGACCGCATCCAGTCCAGAGTCGGAGAACCGATCATTTCCCTCCAGTCCATCGGCTGCCGAAAAATAAAAATCACTTTCCCTCTTTTTCCTGGCACCTCCAGCCGCGCTCCAGGTGATCGTGGTCCCATCTACTCAAAGTATTTTTATTTACATTGGCTTGCCCATCCCACATCTCCAGATAAAAAGCAGCACCACAGACACACAGAGCACTGCGACCAATGCATAAACATACTTGATGACTGGTTTTGACTGCTCCAGACTTTTTCTCTTCAATCTTCTTTCTTCTTTGGAATGGTTGTCCTTCGAACCCCTCATCAGTGTTTTTATTGACGCAAGATGTGCAAATTGTGTCGGTGATGATCTAGCTACAGACCTGTACTGACATGTGATGTGGAAGCTTGTCTGAGACTGTTTTATTTGAGCCTGTCTAAAGGACTCCACTTTGCCGGCGTTTTCCTAACAGCTCTGCCGCACAGAGCTGGCAGCCTGGAGTTGACTTCTGTCGTTTGTGGCTGCTCCGCAACTGTCCCCACATCAGTGTCGATGTTAATAGAGTCAGGCTGGATTTTCTCCAGTAACATTTTGATTTCGGATTCTCGAGCCTGTTTCCGTGTTTCAAACGGATTGGCTTCGAAGCTGTCAAAGTTGGGCTCCCCAGCCCCTGGAATGAGAATGCTTGAGAGGCCTCGAGAATGGCCCAGTCCCAGCACATCGTCAAAGGGACAAAACCTGACTGTCTGCAGCGTTCCCCGAGGCACGACATGGCTCATGTAAGGAGACTCTTGTTTGGTGAGGAACGGGTCTTTCCACACAGTGACATGGGATCCGTATGCAACAGCGAGCAGGCCCAGCTGACTAATGTCTATGCTGGCCGATGCAAGAGGTGAAAAGTAGCTGTTGAGCAGTTTGTAGTTACGGAGGTCCCATACCTTGACCTGCCCATCCAACCCAGCTGTAGCCATGTACTTTCCATCTCTGTCCACAGAAAGAGAATTGACGGGTCCGCGATGACACAGCATCTTGACAAGCGGAGATGGCGCGTTGGGACTCCACAGAGTTACACTCCCCCCCGAATGTCCAAGCTGAATAATGGCATTGCTTGGATTCTGTCTCATGGCCAGTGACGGTCCCTGTTTGGTGTTGGTTTCAGCCACCAATGCTCCTGTAGAAATGTCCTGATACCGAAGAATGCCCGTTTTTCCTGCAGAAACCAGCAGGAGATGGTAGGGTAGAAAATCCAGGCTGGTCACGTGTTGGTGTTTTCTCAGAGCGTGGATCTCCAGTCCATTCGAGTCGTAGATGTACGTGTACTTTGACTGTGCCACTGCAAAGAGGGATTCGTTGTGAAGCCACTTGACACTGTGGATTCTCTCCTTGGTCTGAGACTCGCAGAGCAGCTTTCCACTTTTCCAATCGAACGATGCAAAGTGCCCAGTCTTTCCCCCGATCACAATACACTTCCCGTTTCTGGAGTAGTCCAGAACGTATGGCCCATCAAGCTTCAGATCAAAAACCTTGTTGGCGCTTGCGAGTGGAACCTGTGAGAGGATTTCTTCTTGCTGGAATTTCCATGTCTGTTCCAGCCCCTCGGCTTCCAGGTACCCAGGCTCTGCTGTTTGCAGTATCCGAGCCCGGCCAGCCAGGGCCTTGGCCTCTTCAAACTGATCACGTCTCTTGACGAGAAGCCCCTGGGTCTTTTTGTCCGCGGCTTGAGGAGGATCCATTTATTAACTAAAAAAGCGGTTCTCGATACAGCGACTCGAATTCCTCCAGATTCAACCCTAGGCCGGGCTTGCAAATATCTACTGCGGAAATGGACTGGGAAAGCTCTTGAAGACGTCTGTTGGAGGATTTGGGTGTCCATAGACAGTAGTCATCAAGAAACAGACGAGAATGGATGTGTTTGTTTTCATCATGGTCAAATAGATCCTTTATTTCCAGCAAAACCTTGACAACAGCCCGTTTTCCCAGACAAAGCAGATGCTGGACATCCTTGACCACCACCGATGCCAGCTTCCAGTTCCTGTAGAGTGGATACACAAGGCTTCTTCTCATAAAGGACACAATCACAGCTTCAACCGAGTCAAACACCACTAGCCAGGACAGAGCAGATGACAGCTTTGAAATTGTCCATACCGATTCCACAGTATTTTCCCCCTCGGTTATCCTTCGGTTGTAGCAATATGCAAGTAAAAGGTCCACCAATCCCAAATAGACCGGCAATGGCTGTCCAACGATCCAAGACCGTTTCTTCAGAGACATCATCTGCTCGGATTCCTTCTGGGTGAATGTGATAGTGTCTGGATCACAAACAGTGCTCATGGGCTGGCCAAAAGCAAGAATCCTCTCCATGTTCCTTTCCGGGTCTGCAAGATCAAACAAGTAGTGGTCCTCGTTGAAGTGCTCGTCTTCTTCGGCACACTTGAGAATCATCCGTTGAGAAACTGGGGTTTCCTCGGGATTGCAGACGTCAACCAAGTCCTTCAAATGATCAGCCGGGATCCTCGAGAAATATCCAGAATAACTGCTGTTGAAGCCATATCGTGTGTCCCACTCCGGAACACGATGCTCTGAGACATCTAAATCAAGGTTCTGAACCAGCTGTTGGCCATCCAGCTCCTCGATCAGATTTCCTGGGACTGGACTGGGAATGGTGTTGGATGTGATCAGTTTGGACAGGATATCCAGATCCTCAAATATTTCTCCTGGAACCTGCTTTGGAATTGAAAACACAATAATGTTTCTGTCCATGTCCAGAACCACCTTTTCATGTCCATCCACGGCCATCTGGCTGTCAAACGTGAGTTTCAGCAGATACGGATTTGCATAAAAACTAAATTCAACCCCGCTGATTGTATAGTCCACATCCTGGGCCCGGATCAGTGGACAGTGGATGGTTATAAACAAAGTAGATCCATCCTGATCCAGCTGGAAGCGAGGAGTGATCATTCCAGTTCAAGATTGGAGTGTACGTGGAGAAGAGAATTTGCCAGAAAATTTCAAAATATTTAAGCAAAGCAGAGAGGGGCCGGCCATCGCAATGTCTGAGGAAACATTTACTTTTCAGGCCGAAATCAGCCAGCTGATGAGCTTGATCATCAACACGTTCTACACGAACAAGGAGATATTCCTGAGGGAGTTGGTGTCGAATGCTTCGGATGCCGTTGACAAGATTCGGTATACTTCCTTGACCGAGCCGTCTGTTTTGGAAACAGGAAGCGACTTTTACATCAAGATCCGGGCTGACAAGGACAAAAAGATCCTGGAGATCGCGGATTCTGGAATTGGAATGACCAAGGCCGATCTGGTCAACAATCTGGGTACAATTGCCAAGTCCGGGACCAAGGCTTTTATGGAGGCTGTCAAAGAAGGAGCCGATATGAGCATGATTGGACAGTTTGGAGTTGGGTTCTATTCCGCCTTTTTGGTTGCTGACAAGGTCGAAGTGGCCACCAAGAACAACGATGATGACCAGTATGTCTGGGAGTCGTCTGCGGGAGGAAACTTCACCATCAGGCGTGACGACGGGCCACCGATCTCCAGGGGCACCCGAATCACCCTCCATCTGAAAGACGACCAGTTGGAGTATCTTGAGGAGAAAAGGATCCGGGAAATCATCAAGAAACACTCCGAGTTCATTGATGTGCCCATCTCTCTTCTTGTCACAAAGGAGGTGGAGAAGGAGGTGGAGTCAACCAAGATCGAGACAGCCGCCGAGGACGACAAGCCCAAGGTGGAGGAGGTTGTGGATGAAGAGGAGAAACAGCCAGAAAAGATCAAAGAGATTCAGCACGAGTACGAGGTTCTCAACACGACCAAGCCTCTCTGGACCCGAAACCCGGACGAAATCACCCGGGAGGAGTATGATGCCTTCTACAAGTCGCTGACATCGGACTGGGAAGGGCCGTTGGCACTGAAACACTTTGCTGTCGAGGGGCAGCTGGAGTTCCGAGCTCTTCTGTTTGTTCCTCGAAGAGCACCATTTGACTTGTTTGAAACCAAGAAAAAGAAGAACAACATCAAGCTGCATGTGCGGAGAGTGTTTATCACCGACGATTGTGAAGATCTGGTTCCTGAATGGCTTGGATTTGTCAAGGGGGTGGTGGACTCGGAAGACCTGCCGCTGAACATCTCCCGAGAAATGCTGCAGCAGAACAAGATCCTCAAGGTGATTCGAAAGAACATTGTCAAAAAGTGTCTTGAAACCTTTGCCGAGATTGCCGAGAACCAGAACGACTTCAAGGAGTTCTACAAGCACTTTTCCAAGAATCTGAAGCTGGGGATCCACGAGGACCAGCAAAATCGCGAGAAGCTGGCCGAGCTGTGCCGATTCTACTCCACTACCCAGAAGGAGGAGATGACTTCGTTCAGGGACTATGTGACGCGGATGCCGGAAATCCAGAAGAACATCTACTACATCACCGGCGAGTCTCGCCAAGCTGTGGAAGAGTCGCCGTTCCTCGAGGTGTTCCGAAAGAAGGGATTCGAGGTGTTGTTGATGGTGGATCCCATTGATGAATATGCCATGCAGCAGCTCAAGGACTACGACGGCAAGAAGCTTGTTCTGATCACCAAGGAGGGCTTGGAGCTCGAAGTCTCCGAGGAGGAGAAGAAACAACAGGAAGAGAAGAAAGAGGCCTTCAAGGATTTCTGTGTGGTGGTCAAGGAGATTCTGGGAGACAAGGTGGAGAAGGTGGTTGTTTCAGACAGAGTAACCGACTCGCCCTGCTGTCTAGTGACTGGCCAGTATGGGTGGTCGGCCAACATGGAGCGGATCATGAAGGCCCAGGCTCTTCGAGACTCGTCCATGTCGATGTACATGGCGTCCAAGAAGACCATGGAGCTGAACCCCAACCATCCGATTATCCAGGGGCTCAAGATCAAGACCGAGGCTGATAGGAATGATGCGGCTTCCAAGGATCTGGTCATGATGCTGTACGAGACTGCACTGCTCCTGTCTGGATTTGGTCTGGAGAACCCTGCATCGTTCTCGACCCGGATCTACCGAATCATCATGGAGGGATTGGGCGTTGGTGAGGAGAGCATGGTCGTTGAGCCAACCCCAGAGATTGTTGTTGAGACAGCAAAGATGGAGGAAGTGGACTAGTGTCTGATTTAATAAACTCCAAGCATCTGTTAGTCATCGGGGTCGTTTCCTGTGGATTCGACTGTTGGCTTGCCCACCAGGTCAGACAGCCGTTTCCACTCGGTGGTATTTGGCTTGAACGTGACCTTGGAGCCGTCGTAGGAGATCAGGGTCTTTTTGAGAGGCTCTTCGTCCTCGGCAGGCTTGAGAAAAGACTTGGGGATTCCAGTCACCCTTTTGATCCGGGTCTGGTCGTTTGGATTGGAAATGCCGAGAGGACAGTCCGAGATGAAGTGGCCCTTTTCCCCGCAGCGATAGCAGACATAGTTGGGATGGAGAATTCTGGTTTGTGCCTTGCGTTGGAACCGGTCGTTTCCAAACGTGTCCTGGACATCCAGTTGTCTGTTCCATTCGTCCATAGACGACTTTTTCATGGCCTGGATCTTGGCCTCTTCATCTTTGAGGACATTGGGAGTTTGTTCCGACGCTGTGTTCTTTTCGATCCTTCGGAATCCCTGTCTAGACAGCGGTTCTCCTCGTCCTGTACGGCTTCTGGGCACTCGCTTGACGATCACCGAGGTGTTTTTGGGGATCACCTGGTTGTCGTCCTGGTACTCTTCCTCAGTCTGGGAGTTTGTCACCACCAGATCAAAGTCTGACGGGCGGCTGGAATTCGAAGGTACCAGCTTCTTGGCCTGCATGATCTCGTCCTTGAGTTCCCAGAGCCGCAGCCCCACCCCGTCAAAATAGATCGTGTCGAATCCCGTGGATGATCGGAACCGATACCTAATCAAAGACATTTTCTTTATTTTTCTTCCTTTTTTCCTGGCACCTTCAGCTGCGCTTCAGGTGGTTGAGCTCCTCCAGGCTGTCAACTCTGACATGGTCAGAGTTGCTAGTAAATTCAGTCGTTTTCGGAAGATTCGTCGTCGGACGAAAGATCCAGTCTCCGCGCTGCCCAAGTGTCCTCCCTCTTGTCGTCTGTTTTCTGGAGAGAGTGGCAAAACTTGACATACCTGGCAAGTTCCCTTAGGGTCTCGATGTGGAGAGACTCAATGTCCAGCTCGATCTCGCCGTTGCCATTGGCATCCTGGAGCTGTGGGTGGTGTTGCGACCGGATGATTTCCACCACTTCGCCCAGTCTCTCCGGAGAAAGATTGTTGATGTCAATGCTCAGCTGCCTCTTTCGCTCAAAACTCATGGCCTTGGACTTGCGCTCCTTTTTGTCCTGCTCCTTGTACTTGCGAGATCCAGAGTACTTGGCGTTCATCAGCTCGGTAAGCTCGCTCTGGAGAGTCTGGATCTGTCTGGTTTTTTTCAGTATTTGATCGTCCAGGTCATCGCTTTCATATTCTTCATCAAGAGACCGCGTGGCACTTGGTCGGCTCTTCCACTTTTCTTCAAAGGAACTCTCCATGGCCCTGCAGAGCCTTACAACCTCTGTATCCGGGGCATTGTAGGATGTGCAGTTCTGGCACATGAGTCGGAAGTCGGCCATCACCTCTTCCGCACTGGTGTATTCACGATCTTCCAGTTTTTGTCGTATCTTGGAGAGATCCATGGGTGTTTTGACCACTTCGAGGTAATCAGGAATCCCAAGCGCAACCGGATCCACTGGCTGGAGGAACGGCCACGAAATGTTCTGGTTGTTCACCTTGAAAAAATCTCTGATCACGGTCCGAATGTACTTGAGATCTTCATTCACATAATTTACCGGTCCCTTGCTCCTGCTCTGTTTTCTTGGACCCGGCTTGGGGGTTGACTCCACGGTCTTGAGACTTCCAAAATCCATCGAACTGCTCTTTCGCTTGGCTCCCAGAGATGATCTCCTGGCTGGTCTTGCAGGCTCTGAAGCTGCAGCCGGCTTGCCACTTGGCTCTTGCGGCATCTTCTTCAACATGCCTTCAAACGCCTTTTCCACATTCTGGCCCATTTGGTAAACATCGCTCCCAACTGGATTGTATGCAAAGCAGTTGGAAAAGACCAGTCTGGTGTCATTGACAAAGTCCTGTGGGGATTGATAATGTCCAGAGGAAAGTCGGGACTCGATGGTTCCAAGATCCATGGGTGTTTTGATCACCTCCAGATAATCGGGAATTCCGAGCGCAACCGGATCCACCGGCTGGAGAAACGGTCCAGATGCCCGGTTTCTCTTTAGAGCCTTGACTATCACCCCGCAATATTTGAGTTGCTCCTTGGTCAGCTGTGAAGATCCCTCCAAACCCCGCTCAGACTCATTCAAACCAGTGGTTTCTGGGGACTCCCTTCCCCGGTCCTTTTCAGAACCTTCGGGAGATCCCTGATACACATTCTCCACAGGAGCCCCGATCTCGAAGGAAAACGAGGGTCTGGTCTCTACAGGGGAAACATCGTGGCTCATTCCGCACAGCTCATCTGAAATCATGCTCATTTTATAGTTGGTTTGAGCGGGTCCATTGACGAATCAAATGGCTCTCAAAACGTGTGCAGAATCTGTCAGACCGGACAATTTGGCATCATGGTCGTTGCAGTCGTCGAACACCTGCCATGTCCACAGATCATCACTGTCGAGAATGGTGCCTGGAGAGGTTGGAACCATCCTTTCTTGTCGATTAGCTGTCACCTGTTTTGCTGCATTCTTTTCCAGGTTTAGGATAATTGAATTGAGGACCTGAGGCGTCATTTTCAGAGCTTCTAGCAAGGTGTCCCTGTCTATGTTGGAAAGATACTTCCGTGTCTTGTCTAGCGCTTCGTTTTCCATGCAGCTGCCAAACGGCCCTCTAAATCCCGAATGGTTTGGGTAGTGCTTGAAACAAGACCATCCAACACTTTCTGTATCTGAATCCTCACTGGAGTACAAAATCGTCTCTATCTTTTCATAAGGATCGTCTGCATAAACAATCTCTGAAATGATCGTCTCTTCATCAAGACTTTCCCACGCTTCCATTCCCCACTTTGCAATTCTGGCCTGCCTAATTCCATCTACTTGCACCAATCAAGCCATGGACGCTGCCCTCTCCGAGAGCACCTGCACAGACATGGAGAGTCTCTTTCCCAGCATTTCCATCTTCAGGAAAATGGTTTCCAGAGGAGCAAACAAGCCGGCAATCCTGGCTCTTTCAATCCCCTCTGCCGCCCTTGTTTGTGTTGTTGTCATGTCTTGGATAGTCTACCATAGAATCTACTTCTTCAAAACAAGTTGCGTTCATAGGGACATCATGGATGAATATGCCAAAAATAGCTCCTTTCTCATCATCTACTCCCCAACCAACAAGACAGTTGGATTCCCCTCGGTCCCGGACATGGCCAGAATCTTTGGAGCAAACTTCCAGCCACTCTGCTCCAGTTCCCAGATTCAGGGTTCGAGAGGAAGAGAGTTTATGGAATTTGTCCATACTCTCCCTGTTGTTCAGGAAAACCATTGGATGGCTTTTCTCGATGGGCTCTACATGTTTGTTTCTCGGCCATTGGTTTATTTTCTTGGGCCTGTATCTGTTGTCCACACTCTTTACTTTACAAAGGATCTCTTCAACGGTACGCATTCAGGCCAGAAAACCAGGGACCTCATGGGAAGCCATCTCTACAAATACTTTTGGGACCAAATCCGGTCTTCCCTTGTTCCCGAACGCCGGCCCATCCCATCCTTGGACAGACCCATTGGTCCGATTTTGGCCACTCAGCTGGACAAGCATCGCCATCCACTCCGGTGGCCATCTTTTCATCCTGATCCACTGGAATCGCAGTGTCCGGATTTGAGATTCGATTGTGGAAGCAGCCCCATCCAGGGAAACCCCAACATCACTCTCCAGTTTCTCAAGTAAAGGAATTTTATCTAAAGGAGCTTCCATTCGGCAACTGTGAAAACAGCCAGACGAACAGAGGGACCGAAATTGCCCACCACCGCAATTGCCACAGCCACAAGAGCAGCCAGCCCCAGCCAGGGAGACTCTGATTCCAGAGTCCAGAGTCCAAAATAGATGGCATTGACAAGGTCCCTCAGAATATAGATCCATCCCAGACTTCGCGCAAGCATCGAGATGGCTGTCGGGAGCAGGAAAATGGCTGAAACAGACACCAAGTGGAGTCCTTTGGCCATCAAGGCCTCTCTCCTGACCCATAGAACAACCAATTCGACTGCAGGTGGAAGGATATCGACAACCCTGGAACCTGAAGTCGGACGATACTTTTCCGCTCGAACAGCCACTGGTGATTTTGGAGCAGGATCGAGTTTCACCTGAAAACGTGTTGAAGATTGATAGCTGGGAGTAAAACTAGATTTTCTCTGGTGGAATGTCGAAGACTGACTGCTGGAGGCAGAACTGGGTTTTCTCTGGAAACGTGTCGAAGACTGACTGCTGGTGTTCGACAAGGTATCATCGTCGGCTATTGTACTCCCATCCGAATCTTGTTCTAGAGTTGAATCGTCATTAGCTGTAACGAAAGAGCTTTTCGTGTCCCCACTAGTTTCTTCATCAAAAACATGTCCCATAGACTTCTGAGTCATGTCTGAAACCTTTCTGATTTCCTTCAAACTCTGTAAAAGCGTACTGGCTTCCATTAAAGCACTCTTCAAATCATCTTGTATACTCGGTGCCACAGACTTCTCCAGTCCTTTTAGTTTTGTTTCCAAATCAAACTTGATCTGTTCGAGCTCATTCTGAACCTCTTCCAAAGTCCTCTGATTTTCCATCACTTCATCGGAGTCAAAAAACAGATCACCAGTGAGAGTCCCAGAGTCCAATTTTTCCTTGATTTTCCTCATGGCTTCTCTGGGCCTACTCGTTGGGTCTAGATGGTAGATGATCTTTTTATACCCAAGGCTGCTGCGGGATAAATATGACTTGTATACATGTAGATTAGGGGGTTTTGAAACATCGGATTGAGAGAATGGGTGGGTCTTGTCAATTCTGAACATCATCAGAGCTTCGTGACCAAGAGGATTTTTTGACGAATCCATCCAACAAGTATAGTCCCCACAGTCGGATAGTTTTTCAAAAGAGTGGCAGCTGCGCAGAATCGTATATTCTTCCCGGATTTCAAAAGCGACTTTAAATTCCTCAAAAAACCCGGAATTCGCCTCGACCCACTCATCAAGATAGTTGAATTTTCCATTTTCAATAGAGCCCACTTTTCTATAACGATAGTTGCAAGGAGAATGAGCGATCAGCAAATCTTTGGCCTGTTTTGAAAGCCCCTTTGCCCATTCTAGATCCGTTTTCAATCTGGAACAGTCGGATTTCACAACTAGAGGAGCGCTGGATTGTTTTTCAATGTTGACTAGCTTAGCAACTACATTATCCATATGTTTCTGGAACCTTTTCAGACTCGCAAGATGAATATGCTTTCCTTTCTCATCTAAAGACTCCTCTTCTAGCCTTAGTTTCACTTTTCCTAGGTCTTTCTCAGATTCCTGTAGAGAGAAGAGCCGAAAGGTTGTCTCTTTGTGAAACCTTTGGTTGCAAGAAATGTAATCCTTTTGTATTTTGGTGAGATATGAGGGTGTTTCATCAAAAACTTTCCATAATTTAGAGCCATCCAAATATTGAGGATCTGAAAAAAACGTCAAGGTATAACGATTTTCTTCTCCAGTGGTTGGAACGGCCACCTCACTTACAATCCGGTGGTTTTCCGTATCCTTTTTGTTGATTTGATATGATTTGCCATCCCCTTTATCATGTTTGGAAATGACGACATACTCTCCGAAAGTCTCTACAAACCCTAAATCCGTTCTAAACCATCCATGAGGTGAATAGTCAAAGTTTTCATCTCCAGCCACTGAAGTAACAGGAATGTACCATGTTGGAATACCTGCGCCCAGACATAGGGGCAAAAGACTGAGAAGAAAGAAGATTTTCATAGCCGGCAGTTTGCAGGATTTGATTGCCACTAATCGCTATTTTATTTGCTGAATGTTGCCAGATACATCGGAATCAGACTGTACGAGAGAATGGAGACTCCGCAAAGAAAGAGAAATCCGAGACAGGATCCAAAGAGACAAAGACAGGCATCTGGAGATTCTGCAAAAGGCACAGCAGGATATTGACGACTTCTACACAGAATACAACAAAATCCGAGCCAAGAATTCCAGGCTGAACAAGGAATACGAAAAGGAGATTCTACAGGCGACAAAGGAGTCCAATCCGGACGACTCGGACCAGATCAACTGGAAGCAGATCCATGACAATATGGATTCATTTGTTAATCCACAGAGTGCCAAGGAGAGCTCCCGAATCAAGGATATTGTAAAGAATCTGGCCACTGGTTAATAAACGAACACACCCCCGTTTCCAAATGGAGAAGCAATCTGCAACCGCCTCTCAAATCTACCGATTCATCCCAAACATTATTGGGTATGTACGGGTGCTCTTTCTTCTGCTGGCCATGGCGCTGATGGCTTGCAATAGCCATTTCTGTGGCGCCATCTGCTACTCTGTGTCTTGTTTGTTAGATGCTCTGGACGGTGTGGCCGCTCGACAGTTGGATCAATGCACCCAGTTTGGAGCTGTTTTGGACATGGTTGTGGACAGAAGCTCCACCACGGCTCTCACCATGTATCTTGCACTGGAATATCCCAAATATTTTCTGCTGTTTCAGGGCTTGATTATCCTGGATTGGGTGAGTCACTACATGCACATGAACGCTTCTCTCCAGAAGGGCGGCAAATCCCACAAGGCCATTCGACTCAATGCGCCCTGGATTTTGAGGTCTTACTATACATCTCGATCGGTCTTGTTTCTTGTTTGTGCTTTGAACGAGCTGTTCTATATTTCTTTGTATCTGAATATTTTTGTCTCCAGCCCTGCGGTCTACGTTTCCATGTGGGGCTCTCTGCCTGTGTTTATTCTAAAACAAGGAATCAATGTTATTCAGATTGTCGAAGCCTCGAATGATCTGGTCAAAATAGACATTCGGACCCGGTCCAACGGCTCTCAATAAACCCGCTTGAGATAGAACCGTCTGTACTTTGGATCGACATGGGAAAGGTAGAATGTACCTGGAGCAATATGGTCCAGATTTCCTCGTGGGGTGCAATCGGCCCTGTTGTACAGCCATTCTCTCTTCTCCATTTCCTCTTCAAAAGCCACTGCAGACAGTTCGATTCTAGAAGAAAGCCGTTCCTGCAGGAGGATCCTGGATTGAATGGGTCCAATCTGGTCTCTGATCCGAAGGGCAAAAAATGAAGAGGCCAGTCCAGAGCCATAGGAAAACATTCCGATTCGCTGGTCCAGCAAGTCCCTGCCATCAACAGTACAGATCACTGACAACAGACCACAATAAAGTGATCCACAGTACGTGTTTCCCAACTCTTTGGAGCAGAGTAATGAAGGCAGGGTCTTTTCAGTGAATGTTTGAGTTGACAGCTCAACGGAAAGCCTCTCAACCTCCTTGTTCCCCAAATCCTCCAGCTGCTCCGTGGTGAACCTGTCCAGTCCACTCTCTCTTCCAGAATCAACGAGCTCCATCAAATAGAGCCGGGCCAACGCCTTTTGGACCAGTTTGGAATAGGGTGAATGGAAAACAAGAAACCGAAAGTCATCCAGCCCCAGCCTACTGTTTCGTGACCTTGCCTGTTCCTGACACCCCCTCCAGCAGTTTTGCAGTGCCGATAGATAAGAAACGATTGAGAGCGGCCCATCTACAATTGGGTATTCGTTGCTTGAGTCGGGGCTGTAAAAATCATATGCATTGTCCATGAATGAATGCCGGATCCCAGGCTCCAAAACAATAGGTGCATTCGGCCCCACGAGTATCGCCACAGCCCCTACACCACCTGTTGGCCTTGCAGGTCCCTTGGAATAGACTGCAATGTCGCCAGCCACCACCAATGCATACCGACCGTCCCAAAGGGAGCTTTCCATCCAGGCAATGGAATTGAACAGTGCAGCCGTGCCACCATAACACGCATTCTTCGAGTCCACCCCTTCGATGTTGGTGTTGCAATCTGAAAAGAGACTCATCAAGGCCGATTTGACTGATTTGGACCGGTCCACCATGGTTTCGGTTCCAACCTCTAAACGACCAATCGACTGTGGCTCGATGCTGTACTTGGTCAGTAGAGACGACACCACACTTAAACAAATCGAATTGATATCTTCCAGATCACTGCAGAATGACATTTTGTTCTGGCCAAGTCCAACGGTGTATTTTCCAGTGGAAACTCCATCATGAACCTCGAGCTTGTCCTGCGATACACAGGTCGAAGGGATGTAAATCTCCATGGCCACAATTCCAACATTTCCAGGCATTGACATTGGAAAATAAAATGTTTGGTGTCGATGACTTTTTGTCCCGCTTCCCCATTGTCCTGAGTGCCCTGCTTGAACAGATCAAAACCTACAACCTGTCTCCAGAGTATCCTCAGTGGATATCGGAAATGGCCCTGTACAACTCGACTCGAGGAAAGTTTATTCGGGGACTGACACTTGTCAACAGCTTTCTGGCTCTGAGGGAAAATTGTGAAGATTCAGACGTGGAACAGGCATTCTGGCTAGGATGGTGTGTTGAGCTTCTCCAGGCAGCCTTTTTGGTTGCAGATGATATTATGGATCAGTCTTACACACGAAGAGGACAGCAATGCTGGTTCAGAAAGGATAATGTCCAGCTCATTGCCATAAATGATGCAATGATCCTCGAGTCGTGTGTCTATATTCTTCTCAAAAACCGTTTTGAGCACGAGAGCTACTATCCCGACCTATTCGAGTCTTTCCGAGAAGTAACCTTCAAAACAGAGCTGGGCCAGCTTTCGGATCTTCTGCTGTCTCGAGACCGATCTCTGGATTCATTCACAATGGCCAGATACAGGCAGATGGTCGAATTCAAAACCTCACACTACTCGGTCTATCTGCCAATCTCCTTGGCTTTGATCATCAGCAAACAGAACACCCCCATTGGACTGGAACGGGCACTATCCATTAGCAGAGCTCTGGGCGAGTATTTTCAGATCCAGGATGACTATCTTGACTGCTATGGAAACCCAGAGGTGACCGGCAAAATAGGCACCGATATCCAGGACAACAAGTGCACCTGGCTGGTTGTCCAAGCATCTTCTCGAGCCAACAGCAATCAGCTGGATCTACTGAGAATGAATTACGGAAAAGACTGCCTGGAGTCCATCGACCAGGTCAAACTTGTCTATTCTCAGCTGGATCTCCAGATGGTTTACTCCAGCCACATGAAAGCCCTTGCAAGGTCGATCATGGAGACCATCGGCAGCCTAGACGAGATTGAACAAAAGGTTTATTCGGACATGTGTAGCTCAATCTTCAACATCCAGTATTGATAAATAACTAGTAAATCTTGGCCAACCACTTGGTTGCATTCTCAGGTGACAGATCTGGCCACACCTGTTGCATGATCGAAACCATGGCTGACAGTGGGTATTCACATTTGGCTCGCAAGCCCCATTTATAGAACACTCCTTCCTTGGACGAGATTTTGGCCACATACTGGTGTCTAGTCATTTCTCCAAGGAGTGGGTCGAGTCTGCCAACTTCCAAGACGTTGAGCATGTGGTTGTGAAGATCATCCAAGGAGAGTGGGTCTGGCTGTGCCAGAATAAGCAGAACAGCCAGTTGTTCCCCCCGACTCTGGCAAAGTCGATCTTGGGCCAAATGCTCATGAACCTTCAGTTTGCTGATGCATATCCAGGAAGAACACGAGGCAAGATTCTCCGCCTGACAAAGGGTTCCATCTTTTTGGACCCCAGACAGATCCATTCCAAAAACATGGCGCAACTTGGCAAGGGCTGCAGTAAAGCAGACTGCAAAATCAGCACTGGACACGCCTGCACTCTTCACCAACACGTCTTTTCTAATCATTCTCTGGCGGAACTGCAGGCACAGAATCTGTCTCAACATGGCCCTGACCCTTCTGTCCAGAGGATCTCCTGTCATTAAAAAAATCATCCAACCCCATCGATTTTGATGCAGACTCGGTCGTGGAAAGTGTTTAGATATTGTAGTCGATGCAGCAGTTCTAGAGAATTCCCAGCCTCCCTGGCATTGATGGCATGAGCCAGTTTGGAAATCAGCCTTTTCTGCTGCTCTTCTATTTTGGACAGGAGCAGTGCCGGTGGTTCGCCTGACTCGAGAGATTCGTGCAGCTCAAGAATCTCCTCCACGCTGGGGGCCGACTCGATGGTATCTTGTGTGACGGATGGGCTGCAGAAGTGCTCAATCATGTACTTGGCTCTCAAAAGCGGAGATTTCATAGTGTTGTAGGCGTTGTTGATGTAGGAGGAAATTCCCTCCCTTGCCCTCTTTTCTGTAGGATCCCGGATGTTGTCTGGATGGAACTTTGTCTGCAGGCCAATGTAATTACTCCTTAGTTTACCCAAATCCACATCAAACTCGACTGGGTCTTTGTTGACCAGTAAGCTGTAGTAGTTGGTTTTGATCACATCCTGGCCACTATGGATGCTCCTGACCCAGCTGAAAATCATCCCCGAGCCTCTCAACCGCCTACTTAGCATTTTTTTAACCAGCACCAGGAATGTTCAGACCCTACAGAACCGTTGGGATCTATTCTGACCATGTTTCACCTGCATTCCAAACGCGAAACTCTTCCCACTACATTACCACCAGTGTTGGACACTCTTTTCATATTTATGACTGTCACAAGATCAATCTACTCTTTGTGGGGCCCTATTTCGAGGAGCGGATCCAGTCTCTAGGATGTTTCGGCGAATACACTTTTCTGGGATTCCAGGGCAGAATCGTTGTTTGTGAACGAGCCAAGCAAACCCATCAATTCCTGTTCAAGGACAAGGACCCTGTCTCCTCAATCCATGTTGTTGGAAACATTGTTCTTGCCCTCCAGTCCAACACCCTGCATCAAATCAGCCTGGACACTCTGAGACTAATATCGTCGTCCCAGCCGATTCCAGATGAAACAGTTACATGTCTTGTTCATCCAAGCACATATCTGAACAAAATAGTGTTTGGAACATGTTCCGGAACTCTCTATCTATTCAACATCAAGACCGGCAAAATCATCCACAAGACAACCCAAACCGGCAAAATCATCCTTCTCGTCCAGTCTCCAGCACTGGACATGCTTGCCATTGCCAATGATCTGGGACAGGTAGCCCTTTACAACCTGTACAGAGATGAGGTTCTGTTTCGGATCCAGATTTCGGAAGCCATCAGGGGATTGTCATTTCGGACCGATGGGAGTGAAAGGCTGGCAATAGGAACATCGACGGGAGAAATTGTGATATTGGATCTGGAAAGGAGAGAGATCATCCAGATCATCAAGGAAGCCCATGGTCAGGCAGTTGTTTCACTCATGTACCTCCCAGGGTCTCCAGTGCTACTTTCTGTTGGTGAAGACAATTCAATCAAGGAGTGGATCTTTGAGGACAACAATTTCAAGCTCCTTTGTCTCAGAAAGGGACATTCCAAACCCCCCAACAACATTTCATTCTACGACGATGATGGACATTTTCTGCTGAGTTCTGGAACGGACAGGACATTTTGGAATCTGAGCCTTTTCAAGGATGCTCAATCCACCGAATTGTCTCAAACCAAAGGGAAAACGGACAAGAGTCTGAACCCTGTGATCAAACAGTTCTGTTTCAGCACCGCCAGGGCCAGGGACTGGGATAGCCTGGCTACTTGCCATTATGGCCAAAACTACATCTTGACCTGGTCGTATGAAAACCAGGTGTTGGGGAAGCATAGAATCGTCTCACAAGACAAGAGTGTTGTGGAATGCATCTGTTCAACACTTTGTGGCAACTTTGTAATTGTTGGAACAGAGCAGGGAGGAATCGAGGTCTACAACATCCAATCGGGGATTTTCCAGTATCGACTGCAAGAAGAGGAAGGCATCGTAGGATTGTGTATCAATATTGGGAACCGAACACTTGTTTCCACAACACGGAGAGCCATCAGTTTCTGGAACTTTGGGACCAAGAAGAAAATGGCCACGGTGCTGGCTCCATCGGGAATCCAGAAAATGGCCTTTAACAGTGAAAACGACCTTGTTGGATTTGCGGATGATTCTGGATCCATTAGAATCCACGATCTGGACACCCGAAACCTGGTCAGAGAATGGAAAGAGGTCCATGCCCACACGATCACCGGAATGGTGTTCAGCAGGAGTGGGAAGACTCTCTATTCCAGCAGCATGGACTATACCGTTTCCATTTTCGATGTTGTAAACGGAGGGGTATTAGACACAATCCGCCTTGAATCGATTCCTGTAGGAATCAGCATTTCACCAAAAGAGGATGTGTTGGCAGTGGCCCTGAACAACTGTGTCGGAATTGGTCTGTTTATCAACTCTTCATTCTACTCCAACCAACCGGTCAAGCGAGAGGAACTGTCAACCTTTCCTTTGGAAATCGTAAGGCCAGCAGCCTCACTCCATACCCTGACTGGAAAGGGGATACAGCACTGGAACCGACTGCTGAACCTGAACCTGATCAAGGAACGAAACAAGCCCATTGAGCCTCCCAAAAAGCCCGACAACCTACCCTTCTTCCTGGATACAGCTGGTGATAAACCCAGTCCACATGCCGATGAAATGGAGTCTCGAGTCCTGGATGAAAGAGGGTTCCAGGAATCTGCCTTTCAATCCGAGTTCTCAGCCAAGCTGGTTGGCGATCTTCCAAATTTCCATGACTGGATCAAGAACATGTCTATTTCTGCAATTGATTTTGAAATCAAAATGCTGACGCCCGAGCTCTGCAGACATTTTATCGGATATTTGGAACATTCGCTGATTCAGAAGAGAGATTTCGATCTAGTCCAGGCACTGTTGAACACTTTTCTCAGGTGTCATGAGGAAACAATCATGGCCTGCCCCGGATTACAAGAAGATCTGGAAAAGATCAAAAGGATCCAGAACCAGTCATGTCTCGAACTGGAGGAGCTGTTCCAAAAGGCTCTGTGCTTTATCAACTTCACCAACACTCGAATCTAGATATATTCTCTGTACCGGGCATACCTGGGACTTGCTGGGCTCACCACAAAGTTCCAGAGGTTGGCCAGCTTCCCCTGACTCTTTCCAAAACCACCCATCCGCATCTAAATAAATAGTTTTGGCTATATTTCACCTGTACCTGTTCCTTGGTAGTTCGGCCTTTGTAGATCAGAAAACAATGGTATAAAAAGAGGGCCGACAGAAGCAGCCCGGCCACAAAAGTGACGAGTATCAACGCCACCATCCATCTGTCCGAGTTGGGGGTTGAAATCCTAACAATGGAGGTCCAAGACTCGTTTTCAGCCAAGACCAAAAGGATGGCAAACAAAAAGGTCAGGTAGCAGATCAGATCGGTGTAAAAAACAAACCAGACAAAGGCTCGGTAGTTTCTGTATCCGATGCAATTCGACATCCATGGACAATGGTGGTCAAACTCCTCAATGCAGTAGTTGCAGGTTGAGCAGTGATGAGACCTTGGTGGCCGAAACAGTTGGCATTCGGTACAATACTTCATGAGGGTCTTTTGACCATCCTCCACAATAATTTTGGCCACAATCTTCTTGTTGTCCAGTTCATGGTGCACATATTCGATTCTTGCCATCTGAATGCTTGACTGTGCATCTCCTGGAGAATGTCTCTCCTCCTTTCGAATGATTCCCGGGTCGGTGAACGCAACAACGAAAAAGTAGAAAGTGGAGAGAACATGGCAGAGAAGATAGAACAGGCCAAAAACAGTCGAGTGGACAAAAATGGATCCAAGAACGCGGCAAATGCTCAGAATCCCCAGACCCTGAATCAGCGAAAACGCCAGGATCATCATCAGGGTGCCTACAAATCGGGATGGCTTGGACCCTTGGCTGTTGGACACGGTGAACATTTCCTGAAGCTCACCCAGTCGGTCATCAATAGTCGGTTTCGAAGCATGATCTGACATGATTGAATCTCAGGGTCATGTGAAATGGAATTTGGAGAGATAGTTATAGGTTCCAACACAAGACACAGTTACCAATCAGGTCAGATGAAACAAAAAATACATGTTTCGAGACCTTTGGAATCACCTGTTCACCATCTACGAGAACGAATACGTTGCTGTTGTGAGCCATCTGACCAGTCTACTGGATCATGTGCAAAACCTTTTGGTTCAATCTGGAGACCATGATCGGGTTCCAGGGTGGAAGATGTGTCCAGAATATCCGGTTGACTCTCTTTCTGCATCCAGAGCTCATTCAGAGCATTTGCTCAACCTCAACATCCAGCTTTTGAACTCGGAAAGAACCAAACTGGATGCGATTGCCAACAGACTGGAGAGATTGGCCAACAAGACCGAAGGGATGTTGAAGCAGAATTCGCCCTCCTCCACTTTATGGGATATTGGAGTCTTTCTGATTCTGTGCAGTCGTCTGAAACAAGAGTGCAGCGTCCGTTCCTCTTTGATCCACTCTCTCCAAAACGAACCTGCGGCCCTGCCATGCTTTCCCGATATTTGCAGACAATTTGCCAATATTGACCAGATTTCCACCGATTTTGAAAGATACCGACAGCTGATCAAATCTATTTATTGAACATTCTAAAGAAGCATGCTGGACTTGAGTTCTTCAATTTCATCATCTTCAGCAGGTTCTCTGTGTTTGGCCTGGAATTGTCCATCCAACAGCCTGTCCAACGCCTCCTGCTCCAATCCCTCTAGTTCCGTGCCCAACTCCTCCTCATCAAAGTCCATTCCAAAGCCAACTGGCTGGGAAATCGCACTCGAAACCTCGTTGGCCAGATCAATCTGTTCCCTGATATCCTCCATGGTGTCATCCACCTTGGTGATGTTGATCGACCCATGTATGGACTTGATTGCCTCTGAGCCCATTTTCATCGCATTCATGGCCTCCAGATTGATGTTTGCATTCTCAATGGTCATCATTTGGATCTGTAGGGTGGTAATGGTGCCCGATATTTTGGAAATATCTGTTTCATACTGCTTCTTTCGTCTCAAGGCGTTGAGAGCCACCGATTTGCTCTTGGCGGCGTTTTCCCTGGCGATTTGAAGTTCCTGGTCGATCTTGAGCTGAAGATGCCTCTCCTTTTTTTCCAAGGTGTCAATGATCTCCCTCATCTTCTTGATGGCATCTTGGGGGCTTGTTTTTGTTCGGTCCCTTCCGAAAAACCCCATCCCGAATTGCACGGTTCGTGCAACTGATGCTGATCAAGGAATTCCGGATCCCGCTCCCTCTCAATATGTCGGAATACCAGGTGGCTCAGCTCTACACTGTGAGCGAGATGAGTAAGCAGGAGTCTAGTGGAGACTCAGGGGTCGAGGTTCTTTCCAACGAGCCCTACGACAATTCCGAGTCTGGAGTGGGTCAGTACACCCACAAGATGTACTATTTGGGAAACAGGATCCCCGGATTTCTAAGATCCATCTTGCCTCGAAGTGCTCTACAGCTGGAAGAAAAGGCCTGGAACAGCTTTCCATATTGCAAAACATCTTTGACCAATGGGTTCCTTCAGGATCGGTTTTCACTAACCATAGAAACCTGGCACAGGGAAGAACTGGATTTGGAAAATGTCCATGGATTGAGCGGCAAGGACCTGGAGAACCGCGAAGTGATCTACATCGACATTGCCAATGACAAGATGGATAGCGACTATTCAGAGACCACAGATCCGTCCCTATTCCACTCAGCCAAAACAGGAAGAGGCCCGCTGGCTCCAAACTGGCTTGAGCTGGATGGGCCTAGAATGTGTTGCTACAAGCTGGTGAAAATCAAGTTCCGGATCTTTGGATTTGAGAAACGGGTCGAGCAACTGATTGCCAAAACCCAGCTCGATCTGTTTCAAAAATTCCACCGACAGCTCTTTTGTCTGACTGACAAATGGTTCGGACTGACCATGGACGACATTCGAATGCTGGAAGAGGAAACAAGAAAAGACCTTGATGCCCTCATTACCAAAACCACGAGCGAGTCCAATCTGGATGAACATCCACATCCCAAAACAGACTGATTGTATTCAATTCTGGACATTGACAGTTAGGTTTCTCTTGATGTCGGTGAGCTTCTTGTCCAAAGTCGCCTGTCTTAGCAGGTGCTGTTGCTGAAGAAGATTGTTGAGGCTCTGGGCAACAATAGTGTCCTTGTGATAGGGAAGAGCCGGGGTTTCGCTCCTTGGGCGGGCCCTGGCCTGCTGAAGTTGGCTTTCCAGGATCGAGATTCGAACCTTGTTGGCCGAGTTTTGTGACTTGAGCTCCCGAATCCTTTCCTGATCCTCAAGCCGGACAATTTCCAGCAACTCATCAACGCGTTTGGGGCTGTCTAATGACTTTTTGAGGGCGTCTGCCTTTTGTTCCAAAAAGAGCTTGTCGAACGGGCTCAGGACTCTGTTGGATTGTGAGGTCCTTGCTGTGGATCGAGATGAGATGGACTCTGCAATGTTGGGTCTTGCTGATTTGATTTCAGACTGCGTAGTTCGTTCCCGTTCCTCAGCCCTACTCTGTGCCACCTTTTCCATTTTGTACAGATTGGCAGGCTTTGGAGGCTGGAAATAGTCCGAGTCCGCTTCGTCCCTGGAATCCGGACTGGGTTGACTGCATCTGAACGGCCTCAAGAGACACAGAAATGTTCTCCGGATGGCAGGGCAGCAGCCTTCGTCCTCGCTCTCCGAGTCGGAGCCCCATGTACCATGGTGGGCAGCGCTGGAGCTGGGGTAGACCGTTCTGTTCATGTCGAATCGATGTGTCGGCCTTCTTGGACACTCTGGTAACCAATCACAAGATCCACCAATCATGGATTTATTGGGGCTAAACCAATGTGAAGAATGGGGTGTTCGTCATCTGTCGGCACGTAATGCCCACTGATTCAAACAGATCCAAAACCACAGTGTCCTGGTGGTAGCTGTCTATGTAGATCACGCTTTGGACTCCAGACTGGACGATTTTCTTTGCACATCCAATACACGGACAGGTGGTCGAGTAGAGAACAATCGGATCGCTCCCCGATCTGCATTTTAGGATCTCGTCCCTTCCGATATTCAACAGCGCGTTTTCCTCTGCATGAATGCACAGACAGGTGTGGAGATCAATTGCTCCTCCAATGTTTCTGTTGCATCTGTCACAGCCCCCATCACTGCAGTTTTTGATTCCAGATGGAGTTCCATTGTATCCGGTGGAGACGATTCGATTTGTGTTCCCAGTCACAAGCAGACACCCCACTTTTCGCTTGACACAGCTAGATCTCTCGGCAACTATTCGGACCAGCTTGAGGAAATAAGAGGTCCAAGACATATGACTGGACTGGCGGATCAGCTTCAATGTCTCGCGGATCCTGTTTCGAAGAGCAGGAAGGACTTGCTCTGGCGTCTGGTTGAGACGATTGTCAATGATTACATGGGCCAGTCGGAAATAAACACATGTCAGTTGATCCTGGTCATGGGAAACAAACTCCAAAAGGTCGAGGACTGGCTGATTCTCCATCTTCAGTCTCTGGTACCTCGAAAAGGTGGAGCTTTCCAGAGCCACACTATAGTAGAATGGCCGGAAAGAGTATGTTTGGTGAATTTCCTGGTATCTCAATCCTAGATGAGCCATGGTGCTTTCATCGATCACCGTCACCATATTCTGACGATAATTCCCCATAGCCCATGTCAGGAGTTCTTCTGGCGATTCAAAGAACCGTGCCCTGTCTTTGTATTTGGCCTCCAGATGGTCTGTTTTGATCAGGACTGTCACAAAGTTATGGTCTTGGCACAAAATATCCACCACCGCCTTCTTTCCCGAGCATCTGGATCCCGTCAATCCCAGCAACATCTAACTAAAAAAACCATCCATGATTATACCCATTCGTTGCTTCACCTGTGGAAAGGTTGTAGGAAACAAGTGGGAAAAGTACCTATCCTATCTTCAGGCAGACTACACAGAAGGGTAAGCCATGCAACGTTTATTCATTGTAGTGATGCCCTTGACGAGCTGGGGCTGGTCCGGTATTGCTGCCGAAGAATGCTGCTGGGCCATGTCGATCTGATTGAAAAGCTTCTCGAATACAACATCTCGGCTCCAGAAAGAACCTGATCAAAAATAGTTGTCCTCGGATGCTCTCGCTGCCCTTTCAAGCTGCTTGATATAATTTATGGCTACCAGTCATCAATAAACAAATTGCCTACCTGCAACAATGGTTCTCGTTCGAGGTCTTCGCCGGTACCTCTCGGGCAATTCCTGCTCGAGCCTGGAAAAGAGCTCTTTGATTTCGGCATTCCTCCTACTCCTCTCCTCCTTGTATAGCGGGTCGACATATCTCTGTGTCTTGGAACCCATGGATTCAGTTGGCATCTTCGAGTACATGTTGATCCCAGCCACGTCGGCTTATATCCTTAAAAGGCTCCAATCAGCTCCAGATGAAAATCAAGGTGCACAAATTACAACAGAGTCGAGTGGTCAAATCAGATCCACATTTACACTGGAAAGAGCCTGTTGGACCCAGTCTGGCATTTTGTCCGGGTATCTGGCCTTGAGAAAGCTCTGGATGAACTCTGGGAACCGATCGTCCCGAATACTGGCTCGAACTGCAGCCATCAGTCCAAACATGTAGGTGAGATTGTGGAGTGTTACATAGTGGCAGGCCACAGTTTCCTTTGATACCAGCGCATGAAGATAGGCTCTGGAATAGTTTTTGCAGGCTATGCATGGACAATCCGGATCAATGGGGGACAAGTCATACTCATACTGTTTTTTCCGGAGTGGAATAGTTCCAGACCTCACCAGTGCATGGCCGAACCGGGCAGTTCTGGTGGGAAACACACAGTCAAACATGTCTACTCCCAAGGCAACACTAACAACCAGATCCGTGTCATACCCAATTCCCATGCAATAGACAGGCTTGTCCACTGGAAGTTTGGATGTACAGTATCCAACCATTTGACAAAAGGCCGTCTTGTCTTCGCCCCCTCCCAATCCCCCAATGGCATATCCCGGAGTGTTCATACTCACCATTTCCGAAATGCATGTTTCCCGTCTTCCCAGATCCAGCCCTCCCTGAACAATGGCAAAGAGATTCTGGCTCCTAACCTTTCCATGGGCCTTGATGCATCTATCCAGCCATCGAATTGATCTCTGCATGGCTTCATGTAGCCTCGAGGGATCGGAGAGGGGATTAACGACATCATCCAGCTGCATGATAATGTCTGCTCCAATCGAATGTTGGATCCGAATTGATTCCTCTGGAGTCAAAAACATGGTGGTTTTGTCTCTGGGAGACTGGAATTGGACTCCTTGCTCCTCCACCCTGGCCAGTCGAGATAAAGACACCATTTGGAATCCTCCACTGTCGGTGAGAATTGCCCGACTCCAGTTCATAAATCGATGCAGACCGCCATGCAGCTCCAGAATTTCCGGGCCAGGACTGTTTCCCAAATGATAAGTGTTTCCAAGAAGAATGCCACATCCCATCTCCTCCAGCTGCACAGGAGCCAGTCCCTTGATTGTCCCCAAAGTCCCTACAGGCATGAAAACCGGAAAATGGACAGAGTGGTGGGGCAGATGAAGAAGCCCTGTTCGAGCTCTAGTCGTGCCACACCTGGCCACCGTTTCCATCATGCATCCTTCCATGTCAAAAAAAGAAATGGCCGAGCTCAATGCCCAACAGATGGCCGAGTACCTCAACGATCTGTGTTCCAAGCACCTCAACCTGGATCCCGTTGAACTGAAGGACTGCAGAATCTACCCAGACGACCTTGTTCAGGTGAATGCAGTTTCCAAGCTACAAGGCCGAATTGTGTCCATGGAAAACGGGGTTTCGCGGCTGGAACACCATGTCAAGACCCTACTCCCAGAATGGAGCACCGTATTGGATAGTGGACTTGACAAAGCCATGGGAACCCCAAGGGTCATTGTTGTGACCATCTCGGGGATTCGAGCTACCGAAATCATTCGATCCCTGCCGGAAATCAACAGCAGATGCAAAATTGCCAAGCTGTTTGCCAAGCATTTCAAAGTAGCAGACCAGGAACAGTATCTCAGGAACAACCCAGCCCGTGTTGTAGTTGGAACTCCCCATCGAATGTCCCAATTGGCGTTGAAAGGGTGTTTAGACCTCAGTCGGGTTCAATACCTGATTGTGGATATTCAGAAAGACGACAAGGCGCGGAACATGTTCTCGTCAGACACACTTGTTGATTTTCTCAAGCTGACCTTCCAGCTCTGCACTCCCTTTCTTCGAAATGGCCAGATGAAAATGGTTTTGTATTAAATCGATGTGACCTTGGCATGGTTATCATCAACGGTCGAGTATAAATGGCCCTCGTCAATCAAAGTCTCTATAATTGATCTCACCTCGGTCTCTCCAATGACCGATTCCAACTGGCGACAAATGTTCCCAATATTGGCTCCCTCCTTGGCTTTGCATTGACCAAATGCATCGAGTACCATCCTCTGGTTTCTGGACATCCCAGAACCAATGTTCTCGTTTGAACCCTGTCTTTTGACCTCAAACGGGTTGTTGCCAGATCCCGGATCTAGCAGTCCCCGCACATGGTAATGACACTGCAGGACAGATGCCATGTGGTAAACAATGTCATTGAACTCGGTGATTCTTCTCATAAAGAAGATATTCAGGCTCCTTTTGTTGGCAAACGATTTGAGGATCCCTATCAAGAGGATCCAGTCGCCTTGACGAAAACCAGGTCCCTCATCTTCAGGCCCATCCTCCCATCGAGTTGCATCGATCCAGTCTGTTCCATCTTCCATGGTGTAGTAAGTAACCTCGTTGGATTGCTTGCTGACAGAGTCGATCCTTCCAACAACCATGCATTTCTGAACCTCGGAACCATCAATCTCAAACGCCTTTTCGCCAACTTGTGTTGCTGTTTGTAGTTGTCTTATGGTAACAGGCTTCAGAGCCGAACTTGCCACATACAGTCTCTTGGATGGAGACTCAAGGTCGGAATTGAACAGAAACCCTCCATCATTCTCCCGTTTCCTGGGGGTGCTTGGATAACCATCTCCAGAATACATGGCCATTTTTTATTTGGAACCGCGGTCTAAATCTGTCTGGCTCGTCCTTGGGCAATCAGATGTTCGACCTGGGAGTACTTGACATGGTTCAAACTGCCCTGATGGAGAGTCAGCTGGCCGCTTTCTGTCTGGATGGTTCCAATGTCTTCTGTGACGTGGATCTTTACAAATAGATTTCCCGGTGGGTTGGAGTGTGGGCCAAACAGAACCAGGTTTTCATATCTTTCCCGAAACTTGTTCAGAAGCAGAGCATATTTTCTAACAAATCTAGTCTCGAAATCCTGGAAAGTGCCGGTTCTCAGATTCTCCTTGTTCTGGATCCCAATCTCCATGGTGGGAGGTGTTTTATGGTACCCGATGAGTCGCTTCAGACGGTTGTAGTGGTAGGAAAGCAGACACCGCCGATCTCGCTTGAGAATCAGGTGAAGCAGTAAGAGCCTAGCCATTGATGGAGAATTTGGCAAGCAGCCTTCGGATATGACAACATGGGCCTCCTCGAAGACCTCTTTAATCTCTTTGAAAACCTGCATCACCAGGCTCTGGTTGTATTTGGGATAGACGTGGAAACTGGATTGCTGGATCTCCTTGATCAGCTGGAACGCATCGCTGCAAGGAGGCATTTTGGAATAAAATTAAACTGCCGGCAGATCCTTTCTTGGCTTGGCTCTGGGGAGGGGGCCCCAGTTGGCTGGAGGAATCTGGAATCGAACCAGACCCTTGTTCTTGGAACAGGACTCTGGATGCAAGGAAAAGTTCACGTCATGTGTTGGCCTCTTGGCAAGAATCCTGCTGCAAATTTCCCCAACCCTGGGCTTGGCAGGGTTTGTTCTGGTCCATTCCCGTATCAGATCCCAGAGGAACGACACAGGTGCATTGGTCTTGATTCCTAGAGGATTGCAGTGGGAAATCGACACCTGGTATCCAGAATTGAGCAGTGCCGACTTGACACAGCTCAAGGGAGGACAGGAACAATGCACAGTTCTTGCCAGATGAGGAACAGTCATGTACAGTGGGCAATCCACTTCATCCAGCAGCAGGGAAAGCAGCCCCTGGATCCGGGACATGGTGTTGAGAACCAGTTCGCCGTGTTGGAGCATTTCAACAAGACCGGCAAGGAACTCTCGATGGTGCATGGAGGCTGACCAAATCGGTCCTCCGGTCTGGAAACGGCCTCCACACTCCAAACAAGCCGGATCGCCAGGTGGAGTCGAATGCACAAATTTTTGGTTGTTGGCAAGACCAAGTGGTTGTAGATGAAACGACCGACACTGACTACATCCGTGGACCAGCGATTTTTTGGATGCCGATGATTTGGCTTCAAGTGGGGATCTGGAAACCCGTACAAAGACCCGCACATAAAAGTCGATCTTGGCCGACAAGAGCGGGACAATGTATCTCTGGTACCTGCCGGCAGACGATTCCAATGAAGACAACACCAGGCGAATGGCCATCTCGTGGGAATAGTCGGTATGCAGAGGTATTCCTTGGTATCTCGAATAACAGGTCCCTGGATGGACCCCGCACAACACAGCCATGTCTGTACAAGTCACACAAAGGAGCCCTCCATCGGCAATATTCCGGATAGAAGAGTCGAAAAACATGGATGCACTCCCATATGGATCCAAATCAATCACATGCATCCTTTGTCCGCTGCCTCCAAGCGAGTTCATGGCCAAATTGGCATCTGCAATGCTGGTGCTGATCCGAGTCTCGGCAATACCGTTGAATAAAATGTTCTTCTTGACGGTTTCAATGGCTCCAGGATCCAGGTCATTTGCAATTATTTTAGAAACCCTCTTTATCTGCTGAGCATACCGGATGGCTCTGAATCCACTGGCAGTCAGTGCATCCAGCACCAACAATCCTCCGGAATACCCTGGAAGGTCCTGGCCATATCGTTCACAAAAGAAATTGATGACAGCAACACTCAGATCCCGATTAAACTCCTGCACCGGGTTGTAAAACACCTGCCCATCGCCAGGAATCAGAATCGAGGAGACCCCTTCGTGTATGACCTTGTATCCAGGGGGAACTTGGTCCCGAAAATAGATTTGTCCAGTCTCCATCAAAACGGTCCTATCAGCGCCCCGATTTTTTTAGTTTGTGCATGAGACTAGATGTCTGCTATCAAAAGAATAGCCCGAGAGTGGATTGAGATTCAGAACGACACAACTAGTGACTATGTGGCCTACCCTATGGGAGATGATCTGTTCGACTGGCATTTTGTCATTACAGGTCCAGAAAACAGCCCCTTCAAGGGAGGAATGTACCATGGTCGGATCCTGTTGCCTCCCTCTTATCCTTTCAAGCCACCTTCAGTCATGTTTTTCACTCCCAATGGCCGTTTCAGCACAAACATGAGGATCTGTCTCAGCATAACCAGCCATCATCCAGAATATTGGCAGCCGGCCTGGGGAATCCGGACTGCCTTGTTGGCAATCATCTCCATGCTAACACAAAAGGACCAATCGTCGATTGGCAGTCTTTCCTTTCCAGATAGCATTGTGGCTGAATATGCCCAGAAATCAGTCTCCTGGACATGCTCCGGCTGCTGCAAATCCAATGCAGAGATTGTCAAGGAAAAATGGGATGGCTCTCAACCATCGACTCCCACATCCCCACACAACACTAGCTCATGGTCGTCTGTCTTGACAGTCATCACCCTTGTGATGTTGGTTCTTGGGTATCTGTCACATTTATAAACCAGAAACATGTTCCAGCTCAATCTGGGTGCTGCATAGAGAGTAGCGGAGCTCGTGTGTCTCGAGATTATGGTGAGATTGGATGCAGATGTCAAAGGCCTCTTCCCGACTAAACAGAGCCATGATTCTGAACCGGATGCAGTTGCTGGCAACCATGTTTTCTCTTAAATTAGTTGCTCCAATTCCAAGAAACTTCTCTGCATCTTTTCCGTGGCACAGCACAGCCAGTCGACCTGTCTGGTCTCTGATTACCAGTCCAAACATAAATGTCCAGTCGAGGGAACCGGAGCATTCTCCACACCTTTCCATTTCGCCTTCAAAACTCAAACGGCACTGCAAACAAACCTGGCGAGAATGGTCTTGGATGTCGGACGGGAAAAAGTGGATGATCTTTGCATGGCATCGAAAGAGGAAGGGGCTCTTCTCTAGACGCCGAATCTGGTCCAGAGTGGAAAAGGGAAGATCCAAATACGGGTGGACTGTTCTCACGTGGTAATCGCAGCCTGGAAATGTAGAACCCTGTTTCCTTCGCTCCAGCAGTCGAGTAACCAAATCATCTCCAGATTCCAACTTTGTAACTGATCCTCCAGAGTTTGCATGCATCACCAGGATCAACTGTCCATCCGACATTCTGGAATGTACATTTCTCAAGCAGACAATATCTCCAGACACCAGCGAATCTTTGGCCATCTGACTGTCTTCACAGAATGAACACGCGATTTCTGCCCTGTCCATGTACTGGTTTCTTGTGTAATCGGTGAGGATTAGTGTTATCTTTTCTGTGCCATCGGCGTCCAAAATATCCACAATCTGGCCAACAAAATCCAGATACATGTTGGGGCGAATTTCGGAACATGGAAGAACCCTTTTCTTCTCTGCCATATGAAATAAAGGGCATTTCAGCACCAAGAGCTGTATTATTGGATTGTCGTTGTTTTCATGTGGATGGAGGATAAACTTGGAGTATCTGGTGCTGATTCCTTGTAGTCTGTCATTGAACAACCCCACCTTGAGTCGATCCATCTGAATGATCTGTCCAGCGGAAATGGGATTCGGAAGAGATTCCCCGGTCTTGTCAAAGAGGTTGACGGTCAAAACATCCTCTGCATTCTTGCTGGTGAAATCAATCAGATTAAGTGTCATCACGTAATCAGTTCCCCTGGACTTGCGTATCTCTGAACAATGGATGACAAAGAACCATCCCCCAACAATCGCCTTCTTCCCTGCTCCGGTCTCGCCATTGAAAAGATCCAGAACCTTCTCTTTGAGCTGAAGAATGGTATGGTAGTTTCTTGTCTTTAGCAAGTCCAGAACATGTTGTTCCAGGTCTCTTCCCTGCTTTTCTGCAGCTCCCTTTTCATTCAGATCTAGCACTAAATCCTGGCCAGATTGCATTCTCTTGAGAACAAAGGTATCCAGCGTGCCATGAACAGCCGTATGGGGTGCAATCTCTCCACATTCATAGATTTGGCTGTTTATTTCTACTCCTGCATCCCCAATTACCAACACATCTTGAAAATAAAGCATGCCCAGATCCTCCTTGTACTGAGAACCATGAAATGTAACAAACAGCCTGTCATTGGCATCCTGAACCAGAAGCCTCACTATGCCATTGTGTTGACCATACATCTTGAGAACAGAAACCTCGATTGTTTCACCAGCACTCAATCTTCTGTTTTGGATCAACTGGGAGACGGGAACTGTTTGACGGTCACATGCCATGATCCGGTTTATTAGGAAAAAAACACCGAGAACAGGACAATAAAGCTTAGAATAAAGGCAAAGGCTTTGATCAGCAGCATTCGGTTGGACGAGATGTTTTTCCAGTATCGCAACAGTTCCTCACGTCCTCGTTCTACATGCAGCTGGGCTTCTTCAATATCCATATCGATTCTCTGGACAGTTTCGCCTTGGACCGAAACCATGTGTGCCAGCTGTTGGAAGATAAATCCCAGTTCTGAAATGGCATTTTCGATGCTCTCAATTGCAGTGTTTCTGCTCTTGTAGTATGTTTCTGTTGTAGACTCGAGTGGAACCTCGAGCACCAGAGATTGTTGTTGATTCCAAGACTGTCCGGTTTCCAGGTCTTCTTCACCTCCATAAATATCCCTTCTCTTTTTGACAACCAGCAGATTGTCGGACCGTGTCTGCAGCAATTGCTTGTACCTCGAGGACATGTTGGCAAATTTCATTTGGAGAGTGCTGATGATTTGAGTCGAATGCTCGTTTTCGGATGTGTTGTTGGACCTGGCCAACACAGTCTGTTGAAAATCCTGCAATTGTCGAAACCGGTCGTTGAGAAGAGTGATGTCCCCCTTGAGTCTCTGAGCCTCTCTCTCAATCTGCGACTGGCCATCATACATGCTCTTGCTTCTGATTGACGAGGCCAGACCCTCCAGTCTGGTTCCCATGTCCAGAATGTTCTGGGTTATCTGGGCTACTCGCGACCTAAATTCCATCTGTTCCTTGGCGGCCCCAGCTTTTGGCAGGGCTCTTGGGGGTGGGAAGACCGGAGCCTTTGACACAATGGACTGAACTGTCGAAAAGAACTCGGTGGATCGGTCAATAGAGGGCATTGTGAATGGGTTGCAAGATGAGCAGAGAGAATGCAGTGATGGTAGCTTTGGACCAGATAAATTCTCTTCTCCAAGAGCTTTTTCGGTGCCAGGAACTGGTTGTTATGGGGATAGGCACAGGCTCGACTATGAAGCTGCTCATGGAGAGATTTTCGGAATGTATTGTGAAAAACAAATGGACAGGATCCTTGGTTGGAATCCCCACCTCCCACCAGTCAGAAGACCTGATCATCAGCAGTGGATTGATGCTGGGATCATTGAAGCAGTTCCCCTTACTGGATCTTGCTGTGGATGGTGCAGATGAGGTTGATGCCAGCAAAACATGTCTGATCAAGGGAGGTGGCGGAGCCCATGTGATGGAAAAGATTGTTTTGGCCAGCTCCAAGACCCGGATCATTGTTGTAGAACAAGCCAAAATAAACAGAGAGGAAAGGGTTCTGGGTCTGGTCTGGAAGAAAGGCTTGCCTATTGCTGTGATTCCAGAGTCACTCAACATGGTTCTAAAGGCTCTCAAGGACAAGGGATACAGTCCACAGATCCGTAAAGTGGATGGAATTCCCGGGCCAGTTATATCTGAACAAGGGCATGTTCTTGTCGATTTGCTGAGCCATCAGCCATTTGATAATCTCAATCAACTAGATTTGGACCTCCTATCTCTTCCAGGAGTTGTGGATCATGGATTGTTCCTTGGTCTTCACAACCTAATAGTGGTTGGAAACACCAGTGAATGGGTGGTACAAGGGAGTAAATAAACCCCACTTTTTTATACGATGAATGCCAAAGCTGAAATCTCTCCAGGGCTATTTGGCCAGAGCAAAGGAAGTCTCTGGCAAAGATCCGGTTGCAGCATATTTCTGTCGTCTTTACGCTGTCAAAACAGGCTTGGGGCAGAATAGGGGAGATCCACAAGTGGAAGACATGGTGTCTAGATTGACGAAAGAGTTGGAGAGCGAGAAAGAGGCCATCCTGTCAGGAAAAAACAGCAGAATTATCCAGAATGACCAACTAGGGTACGAATATATGGAACGATTTGCATCCAAGATCTTTGATCATGCAGATCAGGAAGAAACTCGGGGAATGGCCACTATGGAAACCGCCCGAACCTTTCTTGCTGCAGCCACCTTCTTCAGTGTTCTAGGACTGTTTACACCAGCCCTCGCCAAGGAGATTCAGACCAAAATCCGGTATTCTAGGTGGAAGGCTTCAAACATAGCAGGGCAAACCAAACCCACTCGGCCCGACTCCGAATCGGATCAAGATGACTGGGAGCAAAAGAAAGCCCGGCTCGAGGCAATCGCCCATGTCCAGAGGAATGCAAAGCTTGCCGTCAATGCTCTGGACTATGAAGACTTTGAAACAGCAAAAAGCCTTCTGAAAACGGCCCTGTCATTGCTAGAGTCACTGTGATTTTAAATAAATGGATGAAACTGGGAAAGATTGCCTTGTTCCGGAAAATCGAGTCCCTGAGCAGACAAATCCAAGAACTACTCTCGATTTCAGACAATACAAGGGCACATCACTATGAAAGACTTGTGGAACACCAGAAACAAGTAGCTTCAGAACTCGACCGGCGGATCAGTCGGGAAACCAGCTCTAGAATCCAGACTCTCACTCCTGTCCAAGCAAGCCAGGTGCAATCTGTTTTGAACAAGACCAGATCATCGCTGGTGATTGAACGGTTCAACATTCCTATCACAGTTCGGGACCTTCAGACACTTGACACGGGAAAATGGCTGAATGATGAGGTTATCAATTTTTACCTCCAAATGATAGAGCAACAGATGAACAGGGGAAGAATTAAAATACATTGCTTCAACACTTTCTTCTATACAACACTGAGACATGGCTATGATCAGGTGAAGCGATGGACAAAGGAACTGGATCTTTTCAGTTTGGACCTGGTCATTGTTCCAGTCCATCTCAAAACGCATTGGGCCTGTGGAATCATTGACATTGGAAATAGATCACTGCTCTATTTGGACTCATTATTTGGATCACCTACAGATTTTTTCGACAGAATCGCCCACTATCTTGCCCAAGAACACCTGGACAAGCTTTGCTGCCCTCTAGAGAACATCGACAAGTGGGAAAGATCCTCTCCACTCAATGCGCCAAGACAGAACAACAGCTACGATTGTGGAATGTTTGTATTGAACAATGTCCATTGTTATTGTCTGAACAGACACAGGATCAATGCAGGCCAGACTCTGGTCTTTGACTTTGACCAGACAGACATGGAACTTCTGAGGAGGCAATTCCAGTACGAAATCATCTGTGGTCAATTGGGCTCGGTTTATTTGCCCAGACCCTGAAACCTGTTTTTCAGGCCATTGATCTTGGCGATGAAAAGAGGGTCCTGTGTCCGATTCAAAATAGAAGCAAAGACATTGCAGTGCTCAACAATCCTGGAGACCGGCACAAGTGGTGTGTCTCTGAATGTCCCAGCCGGTCTTTTCTCAAGGGTCTTGATGTGGAGAGACAGGAGAAAATACAGATCCTCGACTAGGAAAGTCTGTGCAGACAACGTGTCAAATGGCGAAGCTCGCGACTCTAGCATGGAGTAGAGTGAGTCGTAGATGACAAAGAGTGGAATGGTCGCTTTGAGCAACAGTTCAACAGTCCAGTTGTTGTTCTGAACATGTTCCCGGGCACACAGGTCCAAAAACATCTTTTCCAGATACTGACAGATAAACAGAGCAGGAAAGGCAAGCGAAGTGTGTGAAAATAGCCTGCCATACTCAATCAACAAACTCTCGAGTCCAGCCAAAACAGTGGGCACATTCTTTGACTTGTTTTTCTCCTTGTCCATCATGTTGGCCCAATAGTGAACAACCAAGCCTGGATCTTCATTGTACTTGGCCATGTGGATGATTTTCAGCGAAAGCCCCCACAGATTGTGTGGCCGGGTAATTTGATTGTACAGTTCAGTCAAAGAACAGATTCTGGAGTCCAGCAATTTCAATTCGGCTGCAAATCGAGGTCTGTCCGTCTGCTCCAATACAGAGTAAACCTCCATCTGAAACGAAGCCACCTCCAGACGCTCTTCGATCTCCTCCACATCCACACTGGTCTTCTCCCTCTTGGCGGACTTCATGTTGATCAGCGCAAGAGAAAGGAACTCGACCCGTTGCTCCAGCGTCCCCTCCCTGCATTCCGAAAGACGATAAAGAACCAGGCTTGCCTCCAGACACTTGTTGTTGATCACATAGTATCTCCACAAGAGACCAGGATTGAACTCGGAATCAGACCCGTTAATCCCCTTTTCATTGTAGTCGGTCAAAAACGCTTCAACAAAAGCCGTCTTGATCTTGACAAGGGCATCAAACCAGCCTCTTTCAATCATCCAGCCGTACAATTTGTTGTGGAAATGTCTATCGTCGGAGTCCAATGCTGCTGCAAGACTAGCATCGAAAAGCGTAGAGTCTGGATTGGTTTTCAAGCAGAAGGCATCCTCCAGTAGCCCAAGTATCATCTGGACTAGCACCTCCGTGTCCTCCTCATCCCTCTTGGTTCGGATAAAATGGATGAAGCCAATGGCCTGGGGATGGAAGCTGCACAATCGATAATCTTCAATTAAACTTGACAGTCGATTGATTCCCAGATGGGGAGATACGCGTTCACTCTTCAGGAGAATCAAGGTGCCATTCACCACCTCCTGCTGTTTTCTCTGGTCCATGGTCTTGATGGATTCCAGAGTCTTCTTCACCTTGAAATAGACTGTGTCTGAATAGTTGAAGAACATGGGGCTTTTAAATGTCACAATGTCCAGCAAAGCATCCCAATTGGAATGTCCTCCCTGGCGAAAAACCAGCCCACTTGTGATTTCCTTGATGATCTCGTACCCCACCACCGAGGTCAGGAGCTCCTCAACCGTCACATTATCGGCATCGATCACCAGGATCCGATCCAGTCTCAAAATCAGATCCCGAATCTGTTGATCAACCAAAATCGAAATCAGCGACAGTCCCTGAATCACATGGTTTACAAAGTATTTCAAATGTTCCATCTGTCTGGCCTCAACTTCAAGCGCAGATCTCTCTCCGTTCCGAGTGATACTGTATGTGGAATAGATCTTCATAACACTGTTTTCCATGAAATCCACCAGAGATGCAAGCTCCTCCTGGACAGAAACAAGGAGGAGCGACATGAATTCCTTGTCACTCTGAATCTGTCCAAACCTGACCTTCCATACTCTCCTTACTATTCTCCAAAAATACATCACCAGAGAATTGAATCGGCTGGAAAGCTCCACCTCGCTGTTCTGTCCCTTGTCTTTGAATGCGGGATCCCCTCCAATCTTGAAAAACAGACTCGATGCCCACAGTCTGGTGTGGCTGTGTGTTTGATCAGTGCCAGTCCTCTCCCCAATGGTTTTGAAGATGTTTTTGTTGCAGGACAAAATCAGCAACAAGTAGGCCTGCTCATCTCTGGCATACTGGTGAAGAAAGTCCTCCAGTCCCTTGCTCATTTGGCCTCTAGAAGAAACCAACAATGTCTCTAGAACGTCCACTGCTCTGTGCTTGTCAATAACATGCACCCCTCTGCTGGACAGAACCAGAAAGGTGCGGACCCCCAGATGATGCTGGTCAAAATACTCATCAAATTTGCCTAGCTGGTCCATCTTGTCAACCATCTCGTCTTTCTGTGGGCAACATTTGTCTCGGCTCAATGGCCCGAGTTTCTCAACAATCATCCACGTCTTTCCCTTGAAACTGGTTGTCGAATGACTCTCCATGTCTGCTTGGTGCTTGTCATCCTGTCTGGCTCGATTGAACCCCACTTTCCAAAGCACATCCTCCTCCTCACTATATCCGTGTGCTGCCAAGAATACCCCTCGATTGTAGTATGATGAATGTATGTTCAGCTGTCCAATCCCAAAGGGTTTTGTTGAAAGATTCTTGAGCCCACTGTTTTGATACGGAAGCCGGATATGTGCCAACGACCATGTTCCATTGTCAAATACATCGAAATAGAGCCGGATTCCAGAGAGAGTCAATGCAAACAGCACACATGAGGATTCGGATCTGGCCATTGAATGGACAGCCACAATCTCAAACCCAGGTCTTTTGAACAGCATTGCCTGGGGGCATTGATCCACAAACCGGTCGTAGATGTTTCCAATGGTACATACCAATCTCACTCTAGTCTCTCCCTCCACTGAAAACACCTGGATGTTGTTGGCATCGGAAAGACAGATCAGATAGTCCCTAGAGCCATCAAACACCATCTGCACAATCGGGTCTTTGTTGATGATCTTTAGAAATGTCGGGACAAGATACATGAGTGGTGTAGAACTGTGGTCTACCTTTTGGCATTTTTTGCGGAACCATCCTTCATCTGCCCGATAGTCCAATTCGTAAAGATGTCCGTTGTTTCCCGACATAAATATTCTCCCCTCGGAGGTTCCCACAATACTTAGAATCACCGTCCCATCAGACGAGACCGACAGTTGCGTGTCAATGATCTCCAGGCTGCCTCCATTTTGTCTCAATCCGAGAACAACAACTTCGGCTGTGGTAGCAACAACAATGAGGTGTTGGATTTCCTTGACAAACACATTTGGTTTGGGCACGACAACAGAGACCGCAGTGATGATCGACCGGAGTTTATCGAATGACAGAAAGTCATTCTCGTCTCTGGCCATGTCCCAAATAAATAGATCCGTATCCACAGTCAGCCAGATAGAATTGATTTCCGGGAACATCCCCAGAAAACACTTGCTCTGTAGTCGATCCAGCTGTCTAACGAGGATTTCAGGCAGAGAAATAAACCTTTTACTGACGAAACCAGCTTCACTCTCAACGTACCCCTTGGAAAAGGGTGGATTGGGGGCAAAGTCCACGCCATCCAGCTGCCTCGTATCCAGGATCATCCTCTGCTCCACCAGCTCGGAAATTCTCTTGAGGGAATCGAAATCAACCAGAGAATCTACAGTTTGTGTCATTTTTATTTTCGTCGTCTGATCGTCTGAAATCGCAACTGTCCCATAACAGCATTCTAGAACCCTTAACTTGGCCAGAGACAGGCCACAGTTGTTAATGACCTTCGTGGTTCTGGGTTGATGACGATGCCTTTTCTTACTGTTTTCTCCTGCTTGTTGAGAATCCCACTGGTGACAGACCAACAGGTCCTTTTCCGAAGCCCGCTAATAAATCAATCCCTGTCCGCGCCACCAATCCACCATTCCGAGTCGATCTTCTGCAATCGAAGCCGTGATGAGGTATGGCGGGGTGGGGCTTGTAGGTGTCTGTTTGTCCTTTGGTGGTGGGATGTCCTGGAACAGCTCCGATGTGACTCGAAACCGGATCCTGGTGTGCCTGTCCATGTACAGTCTTTCTCCATTTCGGTTCCAATACCAGAGTTGCACTCCCGGGTCGAACACGGAGCCCGTCTGAAGACGAGTGTGTGGAATGACAATGTCATTGAAAAACCCAAGGGAGATGTGGATTCCAGTCTCGCTGGATGTCCGGATGGATCCGGTCAAGATCTCTCCAATAAATGGCCGAAAGACCAGTGCACGGAATTTGGTCTTGACTAGAGGGCTTCCCTCGCCTGCATGAACCACGGGAACGTCAAGGTGAAGAATGTCGTAAATCGTGACACAGAGACCAATGTTCTCAACAACCTTGTTTGCATATTTCTGGAGGAGTTCCTCAAACACCGTCTCTTTGCATGGTCTCTTTAGATTGGTGGGGGCGATTCGGACATTATCCTCAATGAGAAAGAGTTGGAACATTGTGCTTTTTATTTCGAAAATCCCTAGGTGTTGAGGGAATATGTGTGACTAGAAATTAGTAATGAAAAGAACTTGCCTGCATCGACAACAGACAAAAAAGACTGTTTGCCCTTCGTCGGCTGACCGCAACTGGATGGTGTGAAAGGTCATTTCATTGTGGCCGCATTTTGGACAGATTTCGTTGACCGTGGCTCCCACATCCGCCGACTGTTTGCTTTTGAGGGTTAGGGTCCTTTTGCAGTACCTATGGACAACCTGTCTGCCCAAAAACCTTTTCAAAGAGTCCTTGGCCTTGCAGGATCCACAACCAACAGTGTCTCGAGTTGTGGGAAGACTCAGGAGATTGAAGCAGTCCCTGCAGAACACATCCATCAACCGAATAAAAAAGAATGCCCGACGACCACTGTGACTCTTCGGATGCATCCACCACAGTCCACGTTTTGGCCGGTGCTCTGGCCGGGATTGCTGAGCACTGTGCCATGTATCCTGTCGATTCGATCAAGACAAGAATGCAAATCTTGGGCGATGGACAGCTCTACAGCAGTGTGGTCCATGCCATGAAGACCAGCTGGACAGAGGGGGTCTTTCGGCTGTGGAGAGGAGTTGGATCTGTATTGGTTGGGGCTGGACCGGCCCATGCACTGTACTTCTCGATGTATGAGAGGACCAAAAGGGCCTTTCCTGACAATACTCACCCCATAGTCGAAATCGGAGTCTCTGGGGCCTGTGCATCCATGGCCAGCGACGTGGTGATGAATCCGTTTGATGTTGTCAAGCAAAGGATGCAAAGCCAACATTCTCGGTACAGATCGATTTTCCACTGTTTCTCATCCGTTTACAGCAAGGAAGGGGTTGTGGCTTTCTACATATCCTATCCAACCACGGTTCTCTTGAATGTTCCGTTCCACATGCTCCATTTTCTGACATATGAGCTGTGCAGTAGACAGTTGAACCCAGAGAAACACTACTCTCCTCTTGCACATGTTGTTTCTGGAGGATGTGCTGGTGCCGTTGCCTCGTCACTAACCACTCCGTTGGATGTTGTCAAGACTCTCCTGCAGACCAGAGGAACATCCCTGGATCCAAGGATCCGAAAGGTGGATGGAACATGGAGTGGATTCAAGCTGGTCTATTCCATGCATGGATTGAGGGGATTTCTTAGGGGATTCGGACCCAGGGTAATCACTCATGTTCCAGCAACTGCCGTCTGCTGGTCAACATATGAATATGTCAAGTCTTTCGGGACAGACCGGTTTTAAATGTCCATGGTCTTTTTCAGGTTCCGGATCTTGTCCTTGAGATCTACAGCCGTTCGATGGTCAAACTGGTAGTTTTCAAGAATCGTCTTCCACTGGTTCCCATACTTTTTATATCCAGAAATAATATTCCTGGTTTCCTCTCTGGTGAATGGACGCCGCCTTTTCCCGGTCGGTGCTGAAGGATTGTCTTCGTCTGACCATTGGATTGTCTTTGCATCGACGGTTCTCTGATTATAGCAGATCTGGTCTCGAACCACGCCATTCAGTTCTATCCATTCTCCAATGCTGCCCTGGTTAAGATTCTCCAATTCTGTTTGGAATGCCGTGTCAACCACTGCCTTGAACCATTTTCCAGAAATCCTTGTTTTTTCTCGATACATATCGTCCAAGTCATCTCCTAGAAGCTGAATTTCTCTTAGACGCATCAGCTGAGGAAACCCCAGTTCCAGATGGATGGTTTTGACCACTTCAACCAATTTCTCACCCGCTTGGTCCCGGTTTCCAGAATTCAGATGGACCATCGTTGTTCCCAGTCCAAGTATGGCTGCTTGAAGAGAAGGATTGGTTTCTACCGACAGCCTTTGGATCCGATCAAGGGTTTCTTCATACATTTCAAACCGAGTTTCCCCTTTTAGATAAAACAGAACCAGCAGATTGGCAAGCTCTAGCCTGATGCTTGGGTAGTGTCCTGTGGAAAGTAAATCCACAATGGCTGCATACTGTCGAGTCTCTTCCAACAAGTCTCTGTGGACTTTTGTGACAGCCCCGATCAGATGGACCAGATACTTGTGGGCCCAGTACTCTAGGATCAAAGCCTCAATTTCCATCCGAGTTGCGATTTTACTGTTGTTGGAATGAAAACCCCACCTGCCAAGAAGCCTCAGAGACTCCGCTCCAAAAGCACCACGCCATACAAGACAAAGGCCAGGATCAACAGTCAAATTGCTGCCATTGTTGAAAACAAAGATGATCCGGCTCCACCCGCTTTGACTGTTCTCCAATGTCTAGGATGTTCTGCAATCCTTGGAGATACGGCTTTTGTTCGCTGTTCAGACCCAGTTGTTGGAACAATCACTTTACACAGAAAACCCCAGGTGATCATAGACATTACCACAAAGTATGAGGACAGTGAAAAAGCTCATGACTACCGATGTTCGTTTTCCGACCTTTTGTGTATTCGGTGTAGGACAGTGGTTGGAAAGTTCTACCACACCACCTCTTCAAGCCTGGATCATCTGACAAATGGATTTACGATGAACACCTCTGTTCTTTTTCTCTACAAGACCGGCTCCACCGACGACAGCGGCCAGTTTCACGGAGTCTCCATCCACTCCCTCTCACAGCTTCAGACCGACATGGAAAAGCTCCAGAAACTCTTTGTCTACTGCTACCAGGAAATCCAAAGACTGGGCCAGGAAATTGTCGAGCTCAAAAAGGGGTGATTTATTTCATTCTCTCTTCTTGCAGACAGATCGAACGAATTCCTTTCGAACCTGGGCCAAAAACCACCCAATATCCCGATTGCTGTTCAGTTCTGCCACCAGTCTATCTACATTTGTAAGAATCAGTGGATTGTGGGCATGTAGGACATAGATGGATTCTCGGATCTCAAGAGTAACCGAAAACACTCTGTTCCAATTGTTTTCATCAACATTGGAGTACAAAAACTGAATCAAATCACATTCCTGGTCTCTCAAAGGAATAATGTCCAGAGAAAGCAATCGTTTGAAGAGATCCAGCTGGAGCTGTTTTTGAGAAACCAAACATTCCATTTCCTGCTGTCTTTGGTTCCTTCTTTCCTCCTGTTCTCCTATCTTTGCCAGAAGATGGTTGATTTTTGTCTCCATGTTTTGCTGGGCCAGAGTCAGGGTGTCGAGCTGGTCTCGGAGGCAAGAAATCTGCTTCTTTGACTCTGCAAGCTCGATGTTTTCATGGTCCAGTTCGGCCTGGATTTCCATTCTAGTCTTTTTGAGCGATCCCAGCTTTAGATTCAGGGCCTTGGCCTCTTCTTCATTTTCAAGGAGCTTGGCTGCATGCTGTTCTGTTTCCTGGGTGATGGTCTGCCTCATCCGTAGAACCCAGTCATCAAACATCTGGATGGTTTTGTGAATCTCCTCTCTTAGTTCTCCATTGCCAAAGCACTTGACATTCGATCCCGAGAGCGACAGTCTGGAGGTCAGCATTGCAATCGTGTGATCCGGTCCGCATTGATGAGCAGTCAGTTTGTCAACCGAAAAATCCAAGATCTTGTCCATCCCAGCTATGTCAGAGTCCATGGATATATTCACGAGTTTTCCACCTCACATCCCCTGCTGCTGATGTCGCATTCCAACTCTTGGTTGCTGGTTGATATTTCCAACTGCCAGACCCTTTATTCACAGGGCGACCAAATCATGGTGGTTGGAAATAGCCTGGGTATTGATCAACGGGAACAAACATTTGATGGGTTCTCTTCCTGTCCTAATCCCAAGTACATTGTGCCCTATATTCTCAAGCCAAACATACTGAGGAGAATCGAGAATCTGGATCTGGGAATGTATGAAAGAATGCTAGAGTTGGTGGAGCGTTCCAGGAACACCTAAACGGAAAAATATGGGTTTTTGGATATTACTTCTATCGATGGTCGATCCTCCTCTTTTGGGTGTAGCATGGTTTTCATCAAAGCAACCACCTCTGCACTGACAAATCGAGATTGGGGATACACAATTCTGACGGTTTCTGGATCATATGTTTTTGGAAGAGGAAATGTGCGGTATGACATGTAGTAAAGCAGAATCCCCAGAGCCCAAACATCCTGTTTCAACCCATTGTATGGCTTGTTCCCCATGACTTGGGGGCTCTTGTAGTTGGATCCTCCACGATAGTCGACGATGTTCTTGTTTGGGATGTAATAGTCACAGGATCCAAAATCAATGATCTTGACTCTGTCCTGGCTCTTTCCATAAAGAAGAATGTTCTCGTCCTTGATGTCCCCGTGAACAATATTGTTTGAATGTAGAAAACACAATCCTCTTACAATGTCTGCAAGGATGGTCCTACACCGATTGTATCTGCAGGGAGGCAGCTTCCCCATTTTGACAAACCGGGTGATGTCCACGGCATTTTCTAGCCATTCAAACGCCAAGTAATAGTTGTGTTTGTCTTCCAAGTATTCCTTTAGCCTGATGACATGCTCTGATGACGGTTTGACCCGTCCCAGATATATCAGGGTTGCCGCCTCAATGGGGATCCTGCCCTGCTCACTGTCTGCAGACTTTCCAACGGAAACCCATCTATCCTTGGATATCTTGTGCTTGGGGACCTTTTTGATCACACATTTTTCGGTCAGATTCTGTTTCAGAGCAGCCAGCCCCACCGATCCATACCCTCCAGCTCCCAGCAGCTCCAGAAGTCGGTAGTCCTCAATCACCTTGATCCGTCTTCTCCTTTTGGCTCCTCTGGCCAGATTCAAGTGGCCCGGGCATCCTGGCGAAAAGCTCCAATTTGGAAGCTGTCGATACCACTTTTTCAATGAGAGAAGGTCGGGCTTGCTCGAGCTGGGTTCATCTTGATGATGGAAATAGAAGCAGAGCAGAACCAGCCCAGCAACCAGAAACAGCCATCGATCCACAGTACCCATTTCAGATTCCAGAGAGGCTACGATGAATGGATAAACCATGGCTGGGACCAATCATGTTGACCTTGCTTTGCTGCTTGCCGACAGATCTGGATGGTTGTGGAATGCAACTTTATGGATGATTTAAATATCTATAGGCCCCGAGCCGCCCGACAACAGGTTGCAGCCGACTCGGAAGAGGCGGGTCAAAGGATCAAATGGGAGCACCTTACCAACAGAATCAACGGGTTGATCAACAGGGTCAACAGATCAAACATCAAAAATGTGGCGATCGAGTTGTTTATGGAGAATTTGATCCGGGGAAGAGGATTCTTTGCCAAAACCATTGTGCAGTCTCAAACAGCATCTCCATCATTCACTCCAGTTTTTGCCAGTTTGATTTCGATCATCAATTCCAAGTTCCCTGTGATTGGAGAATTGGTGTTGACAAGAGTGGTGCTCCAGTTTAGACGCTCATACCGGAGAAACGACAAGATCCAGTGTCTGGCCGCTGTTACGTTTCTGGCCCATCTGGTCAACCAAGACGTTGCCCATGAACTGCTGGCTCTGGAACTGTTGACGCTGTTTCTGGACCGACCGACCGACGATGCAATTGAGCTGGCCATTGGGTTCGTCCGAGAATGCGGATCCAAACTGACACTGGTCTCGCCGCAGGGCATTGACATGGTGTTTGAGAGGTTGAGGGAGATTCTGCTTGAGGGCGATACTAATGTCCGGATCCAATGGATGATCCAGGTTATTTTCCAGGTCAGAAAAGACGGGTTCAGAGACAATCCGGCCATACTTCCTGAGCTGGACTTGGTGGATGAAGAGAATCGAGTCATACATCGGATCTCTCTTGATGATGAACTGGAAATCGACAATCAGCTCCTTGTTTTTCAGTATGATCAAGAATTCGACAAGAACGAGTCGGAATATGAAAAGGTCAAGGAACAGATTGTTGGAGTGTCTTCAGAGGCCTCGGATCAAGAAGAGGAGGGCGAGATTGAGGAGAATCTGGATGCGGGTCTACAGGTTCAGGACATGACTGAAGCAGACCTGGTCAACTTTAGGAAAGCAGTGTATCTAACCATCATGTCGAGTCTGGGGTTTGAAGAGTGCTGCCACAAACTGCTGAAGATGGCACAGGGACGACAAGTCGAGCTGTGCAGCATGATCGTTGAGTGTTGTAGCCAGGAAAAGACCTTTAGTAGGTTCTATGGCCAACTTTCGGAGAGGTTGTGCAGACTCGATCCAACATGGACCACCAACTTTGAAGAATGCTTCTGCGGTATTTACATGACCATCCATCGATACGAAACCAACCGTATCCGAAACATTGGACGGCTGTTTGGATACCTTCTGGCCGTCGACTCGATCAGCTGGGCTTCTCTGTCCTGTGTGCGATTGAACGAGGAAGAGACCACCTCTGCATCCCGAATCCTGGTCAAGATTGTTTTTGAAGAGCTGAGCCAGGCGCTAGGGATTCAAGCTCTTTTGAGTCGATTCCAAGACCCAGCCATGGCAACGCACTACGAAGGACTTTTTCCTGTTGGAAACGACCGACACACCAGATTTGCCATCAACTATTTCACTGCCATAGATCTGGGAGAGTTGGCCGGTGGTCTACGCAAGCGCCTCGAGAAATAGAGGTCAGCATTCGCCTTGTTTATTCATCTGTTTCTTGATAAATGTAGTGATGATGTCACAATCTCCAACCAGCTGAAGATCAAAAACTGTTGACCATTCCTTCTGTAGTAGGGGAGTTTTATTTACATAGACGACTCGAGGAACGCGTCTATCCAGCCCAGCCCCTTTGATTGTTCTCGACATGTTCTTTATCAGTGATTTGATTCCAAACACCTTGCAGCTGGTTCCAATCACCAGAACGAGAGGGTTGAATGTGGTCTTTTGCTTCTCCATGTCCAAGAAATTCATGTCAAGCTCTACATGGCGATGGTTCTCCTCAAGGATCTCAGAGGTTCGACAGGTGAATCCGACCTGGTCAAGAGCAGAAAAGCTGTTGTACAGCAAAATCGGAGGAGCCAGCAGACCCGTACGCAGTCGCCGCTTGCCTAGTCGACGTCGCTCCTCATCCCGCTTCACACAGTTTGTGCAGACAATGTCCCTCCCCTGCTTGAGCTCTTCGACCTGTTCACTGCCAAATGGAAAACTGTGGTTACAAACCGTGCATGCCAGCATATTCAATGTGCCGTGAAGACAGACAACCAGTTTGGATTCTCGGCTCTCCATGTATCTGATCAGGTCCATGTCATGGGTGCGTTTGGTGGTTCTGTAGTATCCCTTGAGAGTTCCATCCCGACCAGATTCGCGGCCCCTGGGACTGTGCCCAGTTGGCTGGAAGAGACGGTGCTCGATTCCGTCAATGTTCTGTGTATAGATCCGTCTCACCTTGTTGTTCTCGGCCAGCCACTTGACAAAGCGGTGTGTGGAAGAGGGTTCTGCCTTTTGGGCCAATTCTCTGAGATGACCTAGAAATGCAAAATAGACAGACCGGATCAGGTCCTGGTTTGAAAAGGAGTGGAGGAATGAGGCGTCAAAGAGCTGCTGGCCGTTTCGGAAGATTTTGGGATACTTGTCCTGGATGGCCTTGTACAGGCCCTTGGATGATCTGAAATCTGGAATTCCAGAAGAAACTGACACTCCAGCCCCCAATACCACAACCATCTGGGTTTCCGACCGAATCAATGCAGCCAGAGAATCGACTCGGGCTTCGTCCTGCAGGCTCTGCGGAGCAGAACAGCCAGCAAAATCGATGATATGTGTCATGGCCAGATTGTTTTTATTTCCCCGGCACCCCAGCAAAGTATTGTCAAATGGTGAGGATGTTGAGGTGGACTTGACAGTGTAGGGAAGGAAACACGGCTCCTTGGCACACTCCGGGAAGGTCAAGAACCAGACCCCAAAGGTTGAAAAGTCAGAGAAGAAAAAGAAGCCCACCGGGAGGGCCAAAAAGAGAATGCTGCATTCCCGGCGATTCCTGACCCAAGTATCTGCTTTTGGACGCAAGAGAGTAGGATGTGTGAACTCTGGCTGATCTCTAGATGAACCCGGCACCTCAATCCAAGTAGTTGAATAAACGAATGTGTTGACTCTGATGTGCAATAGCACCAATGGACAGTGACATGTTTTCAGAGAAATTCCATGAAACAGCCATGGCTGCAGAGCAGACGGCCCCGATTTTTGATGGCCGGGACGATCCGAGTGGATTCTACATGGTGTCCGGTGGAGAAGTGATCCACAATCGATACGAGCTCAAATCAATGCTTGGGAAAGGTGTTTTTGGAGGAGTGGCCAAGGCACTGGACAGAAAAACAGGAATGCATGTGGCTGTAAAGATTATTCGAACTGCCATGCAGGGCTCCGGTGTTCAAGAGTGTTTGATCCTGAGAGAGATTCTTGAAAAGGGGGGAACCAAACATGTCGTCAAGATAGAGGATTCCTTTGTGTACAACACCCATCTCTGCATTGTAATCGAGCTTTCCGATATGAATATGCGAGATCTTCTGAAAAAAGTGGGCAGGAATCAGGGTCTGAATTTGTCGGCTGTAAGAGTATATGCCAGCCAACTGTTCCTTGCACTGATTGCTTTGGAGAAGTCCAGGGTCATCCATACAGACATCAAGCCTGACAACATTCTAGTGTCCGAGGACAGATTGACGATCAAGCTCTGTGACTTTGGAACAGCCCAGAAGCTTGATGGTCGAAATCCAAACTCCTGCACAGCATATCTGGCCAGCAGATACTACCGAGCACCTGAAATCATCCTGGGAGTCGAGTATGACCAAGGCATCGACATGTGGTCTGTAGGATGCACCCTGTTTGAGCTGTATACAGGGAAGATTCTGTTCCCGGGCCGGACAAGCAATGAGATGCTCCGACTGATGATGGACTACAAAGGCAAATTCTCCCACAAAATGCTGAAAAGAGGTGTCTGGACCCATCTTCATTTTGACAGGTGTGACAATTTTTCCTTTCTGGACAGAGTCAGGAATCCAGCCACAGACAAAGAAACAGTGGCCAAACTGTGCATTTCTGCTCCTACAAAAAGCATCCGAGCAGCACTTTTATCCTATGCCGACACACAGGATCACCAGGCCCTGATCCCCTTTTCAGATCTGTTGGAGCAGTGTCTGGTGCTAGATCCAAGGAAGAGGCTGTCCTGCAGGGCAGCACTGCAACATGTTTTTATCCAGAACCAATAAACCCCGTACTGACGCAAACCACTATGGCTAGAAAACGAAAAGTTGCAGGTGGCCTGGAACCAAGCCAGGACACTGACCGTTCTGACGACAATGTAGACGACGAGAATCTCGAAGAGGAGGAGGGAGAGGATCTCTATGGGGACGACATGGAACGAGACTACAAGGAGCTTCCCCATCTTGATGAATACAGTTCCAGTCAATTGGATGACAACGAATACGAGCCGCTACCTCTTGATATTCGCCGGATGGTTGATGCAGAGCTGGATCGGAGAGACGGGGTTCTCTCGGACCTTGATTCAAGTCAGGCTCTGGTCGAGTCTCAGACAAGCAATAGAGAGCCTTTGGAAATCACAATGGAGGAGCACTACATCCCAAGTGACTCGCTGATTGACAGAATAGATATTTTACCCTCGGACACCCTCCATGAGACCGAATCCACTGGACATTCCTTGAAAGAATTTGTCATGATGGAAAGATGCAGAAAACGGATTTCCAGAGACTACCAGGTGTTTCTGAACACATATCTGGACGAAAATGGATGTTCTGTCTACCATGCAAAGATCAAGGCCCTGTGTTCACAGAATCTGGAGAGTCTAGAGGTGAGCTATGAGCACTTGGCCGATAGCAACATGTTTCTGGCCAAGCTGCTGGCCCACTGTCCCAAGGAAACTCTGGGGATTTTTGATGAGGCCACGATGAAGGTTGTTCTCGAGTCTTTCCCTGAATACAACCGAATTAAAAGCGAGATCCATGTCCGAATCACCGATCTGCCCAGTATGGAGAACATCCGAGATCTGAGATACAGTCATCTCAACACACTAATCCGGGTCAGCGGGGTTGTGACTCGAAGAACGGGAGTCTTTCCGCAGTTGAAACTGGTCAAGTTTGAATGCAGTCGGTGTGGGGCCATTCTGGGTCCCTTTACGCAGGATCTGAATGTGGAGATCAGAGTGGGGGTCTGTTCTTCATGTGAATCCAAGGGGCCGTTCCGTATCAGCGACGAGCTGACGGTGTATAGAAACTATCAAAAGATCACTCTTCAAGAAACGCCTGGAAGTGTTCCTGCTGGCCGGCTGCCTCGACACAAGGATGTGGTTCTGCTTTGGGATATGATAGATAGTGTGAGGCCAGGTGAAGAGATTGAGGTGACGGGACTGTTCCTGAACAATTACTCCTACTCGCTCAATGTCAAGAACGGGTTTCCGGTCTTTGCAACCATCATCGAGGCCAACCACATCTACAAAAAGGACGATCCGCTGACGGCGCTTTGCTTGACAGATGATGACATTCGGGAAATCAAGACCCTGGCCAAAGATCCTGATATTGGAAAACGGATCTTCAAGAGCATCGCGCCCTCGATCTATGGACACGACTCTATCAAGACCGCCATAGCCCTGTCGTTGTTTGGGGGCCAGGCCAAAAACATCAATGGGAAAATGAATATTCGCGGCGATATCAACATCCTGATGTTGGGAGATCCGGGAACAGCCAAGTCGCAGTTTCTCAAATACGTGGAAAAAACAGGCCTGCGGGCAGTCTATACAACCGGTCAGGGAGCTTCTGCAGTGGGACTCACAGCCTCGGTTCGAAAAGATCCGGTGACTCGGGAATGGACATTGGAGGGAGGGGCTCTGGTGCTGGCTGATAAGGGAGTGTGTCTGATTGATGAATTTGACAAGATGAACGATGCCGACCGCACCAGCATCCATGAGGCCATGGAACAACAGAGCATTTCGATTTCCAAGGCAGGGATTGTGACCTCTCTGCAGGCTCGATGTGCGGTGATTGCTGCCGCCAACCCGGTGAGAGGAAGATACAACTCATCTCTGGCATTCTCTCAAAATGTCAATCTTACTGACCCGATTCTTTCCAGATTTGACATACTCTGTGTGGTCAAAGACAATGTGGATCCACTGGTTGACCAGATGCTGGCTAGATTTGTGGTGAATAGCCATATGAAAAGTATCCGCGATGTCTCCATTCCATGGAATATGGAGGACAACATCAAGCCACTCTCCCAACCCATGTTGAGAAAATATCTCCTGTATGCCAAGAAGACGGTCTTTCCGGTGATCCAGAATGTGGATGTGGACAAGGTTTCATCCTTGTATGCCGATTTGAGAAGGGAAAGCATTTCAAACGGAGGAATCCCAATTACAGTGCGACACATTGAGTCTGTGGTTCGAATGGCCGAGGCTTCTGCCCGTATGCATCTCCGAAGCAGTGTGAGGACAGAAGACATCAATCTAGCCATTCGAATTGTACTGGAGAGTTTCATTTCCTCTCAAAAGTTTTCAATCACAAAAAGACTTGGCAAGACCTTTGCTCGGTATCTTTCCAGCAACCGAGACAATTTCGACATTTTGCTGTTCGCTCTTCAGGAAGTGGCTCGAGAAACCGTCAAATACTACCGGTATAGATTCCAGAACAACAGCATGCCAAGCGTTGTGACGATTGATATGGACGACTTTGAAGCCCGGGTTGGAAAGACCGAGAAACATGATCTAGAGCGTTTCTACCGGTCCAAACAGATGGCAAGCGGCGGGTTCAGATGCAACACCAAAAGAAGAGTGATTGAGATTGATTACACCACAGGAGGAACTGAATAAAGCAATATTCCAAGTTGCATACCCACATGTTGATTTGTAACACAGTCAAGGCCATGGCTCGAACATCTCTCCACTGGGTTTGGTGCCGAGGCAGACCCGGATTTGTCCGGTCGGTGGTGGGATCGGTGGTTGATGTGTATTTTGGAAGAAGCCGACTTCCTTCCATCCACAACGCCTTGGAAATCCAGACCGGACCCGATAGACTGGTGCTAGAGGTTGCCCAGCATCTGGGAAACGGGACGGTTCGGACCGTTGCAATGGGTGAAACAAAGGGACTGGTACGGGGACAGAGAGTGACGGATACCGGCCATCCGATAACTGTGCCGGTGGGGAACGAAACACTGGGCAGGGTTATGAATGTGGTGGGAGAGCCGATTGATGGTTTGGGTCCAATTGGAGCAAAAATCCACCTTCCCATCCATGCAGAGGCCCCCAAGTTTACTGAACAAGCCACCACCTCGCAGATTCTAGAAACTGGAATCAAGGTGGTTGATCTGTTGACTCCGTATTCTCGCGGAGGAAAAATAGGGTTGTTTGGAGGCGCTGGAGTGGGGAAAACAATATTCATCCAGGAACTGATCAACAATATTGCTCAAAAACATGGTGGGTTTTCTGTATTTGCAGGAGTTGGGGAACGAACCAGAGAGGGAAACGACATCTACAATGAAATGAAGTCCACAGGAATTCTGAATCCAGGGTCGCCAAAAGCAGCACTGGTTTTTGGTCAGATGAACGAGCCTCCGGGAGCAAGATGTCGGGTTGCATTGAGTGGACTGACAATGGCCGAGCATTTCCGAGATCAGGGCCAGGATGTGTTGTTCTTTGTGGACAACATTTTTCGATTCACTCAGGCTGGATCTGAAGTGTCTGGACTGTTGGGGAGGATCCCATCTGCAGTGGGGTACCAGCCAACCCTGGCCACAGACATGGGATTGATGCAAGAGAGAATCACATCTACCAAGAGGGGATCCATTACTTCTGTACAGGCAGTCTACATTCCAGCAGATGATCTGTCTGACCCAGCTCCCTCGACTACCTTTTCTCACCTGGATGTAACCACCGTGTTGTCTCGAGAGATATCCAAGCTGGCTCTCTATCCCTCGGTAGATCCCCTGGAGTCGAAATCCCGGATTCTAGATCCCAAGGTTGTGGGAGAGGAGCACTACCAAGTGGCCAGGGAGGTCCAGCAGCTTCTCCAGGAATACAGGTCATTGCAGGATATAGTATCCATTATGGGCATGGATGATCTGAGCGAAGCAGATCGACTCAAGGTGGAAAGGACAAGAAAGGTCCAGAAATTTCTTTCACAGCCCTTTTCAACAGCCCAGGCCTTCACCGGGATGAAGGGCAGATACGTAAAACTCTCAGAAACAATTCGAGGATTCCAAGAAATTTTGGCTGGAAAGCACGACCATCTTCCAGAAGCTTCGTTCTACATGGTTGGCACTATTGACGAGGCAGTTCAAAAGGCCAGAGATCTATCCATCCAGACTTAAAGCGAGCAGCACCCCTGAAACAGAAAAGATGATATCAAGCCAGCCATCGAGCGGTGGTCTCTATGCCTTCTTTGTGGCTCAGGGCGTGTTCCTCCTTCTTCCATGGAACTCGCTCTTGTCAGCTGTTGTATACTACACGACCCGGTTGGAAAAAGTTCCCATGGCAGCCAAGATTGCTCCTGTCTTTGCCATCATTTTCATGACCCTCAAGGTCGTCTTTGTGCTAGTTTCTTCATCTCTCATCAACAGAGTTCGGCCGGAACGACAGATTATTGTGTCGGGCCTGTTCAATGTGGTGGTGTTTGGACTGTTGGCCTATATGCCAACCACCACCTATTTGTCCGACGAGTCGTTTTTCGCCCTGACTCTAGTACTGGCATTTTGTGCTGCGGTATGCTCTTCTTTTGCCAGCAATGGAATGTACACTATTCTTGGTCGTCATTCACCACGATATATCCAGGCCGTGGAAAATGGCCAGGGACTGGCTGGTGTGTTGTGTTCAGCAGTCAAGATCATTACCATTTCCACCACCAGGAGCCTTGCCGCATCAACTGGGGAAGTGTCCGTCTATTACCTATTCTCAGCATTCACCATTGCCGTTTGCATCTTCCTGTTTGTTGCTTTTCATGAGAAATTGGCCGAATTCGAACAAGACTGGACCCAAGAAAAGGAGGAGTCTGGAGAGAACTGGTCTTTGTTTCATCAGTATCTACGCACATTCAAGAAGCTTGGATCCTTTCCCCTCTCTGTCTGCCTCTGCTTCACGGTGACGTTGGCTCTATTCCCTTCATTTTACTTTTCAACAGCTTCTGTCCACAGCTCTGAACCCAACTTCTACTACTCTCAGCTATTTCCGTTTGTGAACATTTTGTTGTTCAATGTGGGAGACTGGATAGGAAAGTCAATCCCACTTTTTGGAAGATTCATGATCACCTCCACAAAGGCCATTCTGATTCTTTCTCTGGCCAGATTTCTCTATTTTCCACTGTACCTTTTTGGAAATGTCCACCTGAGCAACACAGAATATCCCTTGTGGACGGGACTGAGCTCAGACTGGCTCTTTTACCTGCTGTCGATCACCTTTGGAGCTTCAGGAGGATATGTAGTCACATCTGCAATGATGAATGGGCCATCCAGTCTCTCCGAAACAGATCCAGATCGAAACAGGGCTGGGTCGGTTATGCTGGTGCTGCTGAACTTGGGATTGTGGATGGGCGCTCTCACCTCTTATCTTTTGTTCTCTTTATTTGAATGGATATCTGTTTAATAAACCAGGGCATGGCTTCTACTGATTCTGCTCTGCTCGAGTCTCTTGTGGGGGTTTTGGAGAATCTGGACACGTTTCTTGGAGATGGAGCCGCATGTCACGGGACACTGTTTTCTCCACAAAGCAGTAAACTGGTTGATTTTCTTGGAAAGATTCATCCCCGCCTACTCGGCCGGATTTCTGCAAATCGAATCCTTTCTATTGTCTCTGAGGGATGCATCAGTCCGAACCCCAGGGTCCAGTGCTTCTGTCTTCATCTGCTCATGGCGATCGATCTGGAAAGCCTGAAGACAGACGGGTTTCATGGCCACCTTCGAGAGACTGTCTCACAGGTCATGAATATTTTGGAGGGAGGAAACCCGGATTTGGCAATGGCTGGATGGAGATTGCTGGGGCAATTGGTAAGACAGTTGGATAACCGGTTTTGTCTTCTTTTCAGCACCGGGATCCTGGGTCTTTCTGGTTCGGTCCAGAGAGTCTTTTCCAGCACTCATCTTGGTCTTGTTGATGGATGTCGATCCTTTGTTGTGGAACTGTTCAAAACCGACCAGCCTTCAGACCAGATCCAGGCTTTGTGTGTGTCCATTTTGGATGAATTGATGACTGGACTGGACAAGATGTATAATCAGACAGATGAGATTCGAGTGGTCCTGACATTGATCTACAACATTGCCAAACATTCCTTGAGATTTAGAATCGAGGAAAACGAGATTTTCGAGTTGATCCACAGGGTTTATTCATCCAACAATATTCTCGTTCGAAACCTGGTTCTCGAGACGGCCCAGACTCTGATCAGCCAGAATTATAATTTGACTCCAGGAAATGATTGTAGATGCATCCTGTCCCGAAGTATTACCATCTGGACCTTGAAGCGGGATGACCCAGGAAAACTATCTGCCAGCCTTTACCATTTGTCTCTAGTCTTGGATGAACAGGGGGGATGTTGGGACTTGTTTGAAACCATTGTTGTGAATCTACTCCCTTGTTTTGGCGAAGATGTGTATCCAGGTCTCTGTTATCAACAGCTTTCAAAGTGGTTTGTGGCACAGAACGACAAGATCCACATGACCCTGTTTCTCCGGCTGAGCCTGTCGTATTCAAAGGTGGATCTGTCCAATACTGTGTCCAAGCTGGTCCTTAGCATGCTTGACAGTGTAGAGGCTCCAGACGACATTGATCTCGTGTTCCAACTTCTGAACCAGTTCCTAGAGAGTGATGCAGAGACTGTGATCAGGTATTATTATCAATGCCTCTTGAGCAACAGGTGGGAGGTGGTGGATTGTGCCATCGGGGCCCTGATCAGTCTGGTCAGTCAAAACACCGGATTTCCATCCATCTTTGCCAAGACCAAGTTCAGACTGGATATTTTGAGCCTGATAAAACTCAAGTGTCAGGACAGTGAGGAGTACATACAAGCAGCTGTCTTCAAACTGTTCAAGACATGGGTGGAACAGGGTATGGCTGATTTGTCCGAGCTGACTACGACCACTATTCTGGATCTCGCAATACAAAAATGGTCTGATTCTGATCCAATGGTCAAGAAACATGCAATTGAATGTGCAGAATCCATCCTCAAGCACGATGGGACAATGGTCAATCTAATTGAGACTGGAAAAATTGAATGCCTGTTGAAAGAGCCTGACGAAGACGTCCGATTTTCCACATACAGCTTGATGCTTCAGATGATTAGACTGGCGGATCAATCCATGACCAGAACCGTGGCAGATCTGTACTGTTCCTATATTTCAACCGATTCGGCATTTCTAATCCAGAAACACCTCTATGAAATGGCGAGTTCCCAGTCCTCTGCTTCCCAGGATCCTGTTTTCCTGCACCTCCAACCACTTTTCACTGGGACCAAGGTATCAGAACTAAAGCAGCTGGTGGGCCAGGATATGGAGCTGGCCGAAATCAGAGACATTTTGCTCCACAAGGACCACTACGAGAAAATCGACGATTGCATGGTCATGGACTGCTACTGACTAAAAAAATGAGCCTTCCCAAGAGAATAGTCAAGGAGACTGAGCGGCTAATCAACGATCCAGCCCCAGGAATTGCGGCCACACCATCTGAAGACAATTTACGGTATTTCCAGGTGATCATCCAAGGACCTTCCCAAAGTCCATATGAGGGAGGAGTCTTTCATCTGGAGCTGTTCCTCCCGGAGGAGTATCCCATGTTGCCTCCAAAAGTGAGATTTCTAACAAAGGTATACCACCCCAACATTGACAAGCTGGGCCGGATTTGTCTGGATATTTTGAAAGACAAATGGAGCCCGGCACTCCAGATCAGAACCGTTTTGCTGTCGATCCAGGCATTGCTCGGAGCCCCCAACCCAGAAGATCCTTTGGATAACGATGTGGCTCACCACTGGAAGACACAGGAGGAGCAAGCCATTGAAACAGCCAGAAAATGGACACATGAATACGCAACAACCCAATAAATTCCAATCCTGCGCCGATTGCAATGATGAACTGGAGAGAGCTGGAATCACATTCCATCTTTAGATTTGAAGCTGGCGGCCATACGCTTGTGTTCACCAGGAAACATGATCTTTTTGTTGTATGTGGGGATGAGATTCGAGTCATGGACATTTCGGGAAATCCAAATACCTGGACGTATGGCCACCTGGAAATCCGGAACGAGGTGGGTACTGGACCCATATCCAAGGGTGTGATGAATGGAAGTGGAACGCTGCTTGCTCTGGTTGGCGAAAATGGGCTGTTCGTCGTCGAACTTTCCCACAAATTCCAAGCGGGAAGAAACTCTGTTGATTCTATAGTGATCGGTCCAAGGCTATATGGCCATGTCCTGTCCTCTCAGATTGCTGATATCTGTTGGCATCCGGCAAGTTTAAACGACAGTCATTTGATTGTCTTGGGCCTCAACAGCATTGTCCGAATGTATGATGTTGGAGGGGATGAGGAAGTGGAGTTTGACCTGGATTCTGGTCAAAGGAGCCAAGCCCCAATGATGCCTACCTTTGCCCTCTATGACAATCCAGCCACCTCACTTGTAGTTCCGAAACATTCGAATCACCTTGGAAATGATCCCTGGATTGCCTTTTCTTTGTTTGTAAGCAGAAGAGATGGACAAGTGATCCAGCTCTGTCCGCTGCTGCCTCTGGAGTGTGTGCTGACCAGGGAACAGATGGATGGGCTCAAAGGAGACCCTAGAGACCTTGTCAAAACCATTCGGCAGAAATCAACACTGGAAGGTGATAGATATCATGTTAGGCTCGAGCACAGTGATCTTCCACAATTGTATCCTTCCATGGCTAGAGTTGTGAGTTCTGGGCAAAATCATGGAGAATCCGGCCTATCGTGCTTGTTCCATCTATCTTTGAGCAAAAAGTTCCCTGATCTTTTTGTACTGAGATATGAAGACGAAACTGTTTCAATTCTGGCCAAGCCCAACAGAAGCTTCCCAACACTTTCCGGCAGGCCATTCCCACTTCACCTGGTGAACACGCTGGATCTGAAAATAACAGATGAGCCCCGCTCCTTGTTTTCAAAGATCGAAATAGTCAAAGGTGGATTTCTAGTCTGTGGCTCCCAAGCAGTTGTCCGGGTAACCGTTCCGGATTATCTCTCCATCCAGGCCAACTATCTTTTCCAGGGTCGAGTCACAAGTGCCTGGCTCTATCCGGATCCGGGTGGAGATGTTTTGTTTGTGGTAAATGGACAGACCTGTCGAACAGTCAAAGTCGACCCGCCCATGAACATTCCTCTGATATACAAGGAGAGCGAGTCCACTGCAGCTGTTTCCCCCCTGAAGACAAGGCCCTTTGAAGACGCTATGGGGCAAATCACAGCCACTGTCGAGGCACTAGAGCCTGTTTCTACCGATGGGTCCCTGGACTCCTTGCTTCCGGCCATCAACAAACTTCGAAGCAGCTACATTGGGGCAATACACATGATCAATGACCGGGTCGCCGCAAGATCCAAGATCATGGTCGAAGAAAGGAACCGCCAGGCAGACGAAATCAAAAAGACAATCGAATTTGTGGAACAGGGTCCAGGCCGACTTGCCACCAACAAACAAAGAATCGCTATCCTGATGGACAAGTACAATCAACTGTTGAGGAGGTACGGGAACCTGACACCTCAAACAAGCCTGTCCCAAAGCGAAGCGGAATACTACAAGGATCTGGAAAACCATGCAGCTTTAGTTAAAAGGGTAAGAACCCGACTGGAACAATTCAACACTGATCAGGATGGCTCAAAGACCGTGGTGTCTTCAGACTCGATCCACTCACTAGCCACGAAACTAGCTGAGCAGACCCAGTCACTTGAAACCATCAAATTTAGCCTGAAGAGTCTGGGCCAGGAAATCAACAAAGTGAGTATCAATTGAACAGAATAAATGAACAGAAATCAGCCTTCATAGGAATAGTCATGGTCCACTATTTCATGAACCCTGGATGGCGGATAGCAACTGTAGTCGTAGGCCAGAGAAGATTCGTACTCTGTAGGATCCAGATAGTCCTCGGTGCGGTCAAGAGGCAAGAGTCCGTAGTGGACAGCCTGATCGTCAAAGTGGTATTCATCAGAGCAGTCCAGATACTGCGGGCCGTGCTTGGCCAGATCGAACTTGTCCTGAAACGCCTCAATTGCCGCCACCAGGGCTGTTCGCTTTCCGGCAAGCTTATTGGGGTTCAGATAGGCCAGCTTCCAGCCAAGCTCATTAGTGGCATATTCAAATACATACCCCTGGTCACTGTTTTCATAGAACAACATTGAGCGTGGGAACAGACAGTTGTTGATTTTGAACCGCTCATCAATGCAATTGACATCCACCAAGTCGATATCCACTCTGATCTTGGCCGTGACAAGTCGTCCTTTTTTGTTTTCATACTGGATAACCACCTGTGAATCGGAATTGGGCTCGGACTGGAGCTGATCTTTCTTTTCCTGCACGGCTCCCTCCACCACCCGTCTTCTCAGTGTTCCGTTCTTGATCTTGTCCTGCCGGATCACTCGCCGAGAACGGCTCTCCTGAAACCGGTTTCGGTAGCTGTCCACTGCACGCTGGATCAGTCCTCGCTTTCCATTCAGAAGATTCCTGTTTATCCAAGTCAATCTCCAGGCAAGATCATTCACCTTGGTCTCATATTCATATCTATTCCCAACATACATGTCGACCGGGACACAGGCTCGGGGATAGACACAGTTTTCTTGCTTAAAGTCTTCTGGGAGATCCTCAGCCAAGATGTCGTCAATGTCGACCTTGATGGAGTACTCCTGGACATGGCCCTTGGTGGAATATGTGAATATCAGGTGCTCCACGCCGTTTCTGACATCGGTGACAGGCATGGAGGCTGGGAGGTTCAATCCTCCTATGGAGCTTCTATTGGGCAGTCTCGATTTCCCGCTCCGCTTCCGACTTGAATAAGGCGCCAGTTGACAGGAATCGTCATCAAAAGCCATTCTCTTTCTGGAAGGCGAAAGGCCATCTGTTGGTTCTCGAAGCTTTCGGACATTTTCACCCAGCTGAATCAACTGGTCGGCCGAAAGAGAATTCAAAATGTCTTCTGCCTTGGAATCCATTAGTCGAGTCAACGCAAATGCCGGGTCCCCACTGTCTTCGTCGTCCAAAATGTCCACCTGGGGTCCCAAGGAACCATGGGGACCCAGAGAAGAGTAGATGATGCCTTGCTTCTCGTGGTCAGGATACATGTAATCAAACTTGTCCATTGGATCCTCGACGTCGAAAAACCGGGGATTCTCTACAGAACTAGATCATAAGGCTCGTTCACACATGCAACTTACCTGATGTTTTTGGCTGGCATATCTAGATTAGGCAATCTCAATGTTGTTGTCCGGGGCAGAATATCCCTGTCTCTCGAATCCGAGTGATTAAAAGTGCGCGTTTCTGCAAACCAATAATATTTCACGTACTCGCATGGAAGAAAAGCCGAATGTTCGACCTCGCTTCGAAATAAAAAAATGGAATGCTGTGGCTCTGTGGTCTTGGGACATTGTCGTGGACAACTGTGCCATTTGTAGAAACCACACTATGGATCCATGCATCGAGTGCCAGGCGAATCCGGCCGCGGTGACCGAGGGATGCACTGTTGCGTGGGGATCCTGCAACCACGCCTTTCATCTCCACTGCATTTCCAAGTGGCTCAAGACCAGACAGGTGTGTCCGCTTGACAACAAGGAATGGATCTTTAAGCAGCCTGGCCGCTGATTGACCTGAATAAATTGTGTGTTGGCTGATTCGGTGTCGAGCCGTGCGCCCTCTTGGCCTAATGGCAAGGCGTCAGCCTCCTAAGTTGAAGATTGCGGGTTCAAGTCCCGCAGGGGGTAGTGCTCCTTTTGCGCTGGCGAATATCCGATCGTCCTGTATTAATCCAGCGATACAAACTCAAAGACAATGTTCTTTCCTGTCAGTTTGCGGTAGACCTGGGAGAAGGTGTCCAGTCTGAGCTCGACTGTGTTCTTGTCGCGGGAATCCAGGAGGATCTTGATGGTTTGGGATCCGTCTCTTTTGACACGCGTCCGTCTTCCCACAATCTCGGCCGGGTAGATGATGTCTTCCAGTGTCTTTTCGTGGACAGAGGTCAGGGTTCGGCTTCGGGGCCGTTGGATCCTCAGGAGATTGTTGTTCTTTAGTTTGGGCAGAATGGTCCTCTTGGCAACAAAGACAACATGCTTGTCGGAAAACTGCTTCTCCAGTTCTTTGACAAGTGGGGATGCAATCAGACGGTAGTTCGGAACCTGGGGAACAGGAATGCTTATCACAATGGCGCTTTTCTCAGATACAATGTTGATTTCCTGTGCATTGTGGAACTGCAGCGATCGAAGCTCGTTTCTAAGTTCTGGAGTCCGGGATTCAATTTCCAGATATGCCTCGGCAACCTGCATGTCCAGAGGGCTGGGATTGACAGAACCCGGCTGGAGAATCTTTGATCGAAGAGACATTCGTGACAGGGGTGGCAGGCGTGGAGTAAAAATGAAAATTCAGATCACAGAACTTGCATCAGACATAATCAAGTTTGTGTTGTCTGGAGTAGATCTGAGTGTAGCCAATGCACTGAGACGGGTTTTGCTTGCCGAGGTTCCCACAGTTGCCATCGATTCGATCTTTTACGAGGCCAACACCTCCTCACTGTGTGACGAATTTATTGCACATAGACTGGGGCTGATCCCTCTGACCAGTTCCAAATGCAATGAAGAGAACTCAGAGTTTCGATACACTCGAGACTGTACATGTAGCCTGCACTGTTCTCGATGTTCGGTGGAGCTGGGACTCAATGTTCGATGTTCAGAAGGAAAGCGAGATGTCACGGCCAGGGACCTGATCAGCAAGAATCCCGACTATGTCCCTGCTTTCTCTGCCGATGGGGACAAGATTCTGATAGCAAGGTTGTGCCAAAACCAGGAAATCCGACTCAAGGCATACGCAAAAAAGGGGGTTGGCAAGGAACACTCAAAATGGAGTCCGGTTTCAGCTGTAGGATTTGAATACGATCCGGACAACAGACTCAAACACGCCACCTTCTGGCATGAGGAAGATGTGGACAAGGAATGGCCCAAGGGTCCCAACTGCGAGCTGGAAAAGTATCCGGTGGATGATGTGCTGGACCCCCAAGCACAGCCTTCAAAGTTCTACTTTACGGTGGAAACTGTGGGGTCATTGACTCCGGCCGAGGTTGTCTTTGCAGCACTCCGGGTTCTGTCCTCGAAAATTGCCGCCCTCCACATCCATTACCAGCAACGATAGCCAATCAACCAATGTTCTTTGTGAAAGTTAATAAAACTTGACCCGCGCTTTGATGGATCTAAATTAATCTAATTAGAGGATGGGGATAAAAGGGCAGAGGTTGGCTTGTGCAGATGATATTCAAAAAGTCGTCGGCTGGACAGAATATGGGGATAATGAGAGAGTACCGGGTAATCGGGACTATTGGCAGAGGATCCTATGGAAAGGTCGAGCTGGGTGTGGATGTGGCCACTGGCGAAAAGGTGGCCATCAAAGTGGTCAACTTTGGCCGTCTTAGAAGTGCAAGGCAGCAGGAGCGATTGAGAAGAGAGATCCGGATTCTGTCTCTGTTGAGCCATCCCCATATTGTCGAGCTGAAAAAGGTGGTGGAGACCAGGGACTATATTTATCTGGTGATGGAGTATGTTCCTGGTGGAGAGCTTCACAAAACCCTCCGAAAACCACAGAGTGAAGATGAGGCCAGGGGATTCTTTGTCCAGATCATAAGTGCAATCAACTACTGCCATGAAAACAACATCATCCACCGCGACCTCAAATCCGAAAACCTGTTGGTGGATTTCAATGGAAATGTCAAGCTGATTGATTTTGGATTTGGCAGTCTTTATGGGCACTGCAGCTCTCTGGAAACGTTTTGCGGAAGCCCCTACTATGCATCTCCTGAAATGATTCTTGGCCAAAAGTACAGAGGCCCGGAGGTTGACATGTGGAGTCTGGGGATTGTGCTTTACCATCTCCTGGTGGGAAAACTGCCCTTTGACGACAAGATTGCAGGAAATCTTTACAGAAACATCCTTCAGTGTAAATATGACATGCCTGATGGACTGAGTGCTCCCTGCAGAGATCTTTTGAGATCCCTGATCTCCGAAAGAGACAAACGCTTTACAATGAAACAGGTGCTTATCCATCCCTGGATTTCGGGCACTGTTGTTCTGCATCTTCCTCCCCGACCAGCAATCAACAAAAGCAATCTGAACATGACGATTTTCCACCATCTTCTCCAGTCCGGATATTCCAGTAGGGAAATCAAAGAAAAGCTGTTTTCAGACAGTGATGGACATCCACTGAAATCAGAGTACTATTTGATATTGTATGCGATGGGTCGTGGAAGGAGGGGACTGCTGTTCAATAAGGGACACGGAGCCTCCAGACACGCCTCCAAGAGCGAAAAGAAGCTAGACAAAAAACCCGATGTGGTTTTAGAGAGATATGTCCAGAAACTAGAGGAATGTTTTCGCTGCTTCAATGTGAGGTTTCAACCCGACCATGAGAACCCGTACAGGTTTCATTGCGAATCTTTTAGCATTCTGGACAATGAGCGGACAATGTTTATTGTTGAAATAGCATATTCAGTGTCCAAAAACGGGTATGGACTTTTGCTGAAACACTGTCAGGGTTCTCTGCTGAACTACAATGCCATTGTCCAACAGTTTATCCACGCCACTACCAAATGTATATAGAAAAAAGCTACTGAGCAAAAGCCAATTCCCTCTTGATTTCCGAGGAAATCTGATGGTGATGGTGGACACGTACCAGGCTTAGCAGGGTGTGTCGTTGGTCCGGAGAGAGGTCGTTCTTGTATCTCTGGCAAAACACCAGGAAAGACTGGTGCCACAGTACCGGAAGAGCCACGTTCTGATGAATAAATGCCCCAAAGTGGTTTACCAGGCTGTCCACCACCTTGTAGGGCAGAGTGTGTTTCTTGTCAAGCAGGACCCGGATGAAGATACTGTTTGGGCCAGAGTACTGCATCGAGCATATTTTGAGCAGAGCGGCACTAGAGTGGAGAGAGGGAATGCTCGTCTTGGCCAAAATAGACCCAATGATGGCTGCCTCTTTCAGGGTACAGTCGCCTTCTTCACAGAGCGGAAGCAGAATGGCTTTGAAGAATGCAGCTGGCTTGTACAGGGCTTTTCCAAGTGCCATGTAGAGATGGTAGTTGAGTTTTTTGTATTCTCGGATATTGGCTCGAAGATGGGGATAGAGAACGGTTGAGTAGAATCTGCAAATCAGGGAAGGTTTCAAACTCGAGCTGAAAATCCGAGTGGCTTGATAAACTGCGCACGGGGTCCACTGGTGAGGATTGGTGATTTCCAGAACCTGCTTCCAGTTCTTCAGCAGTGGAATGATTTTGAAGGCCTTTGGTAGTTTCCCGGACTTGTAGCGTGACAGGAGGATCCCCAGTTTTGTGTAGACTTGGAGAATTCTTGGATCCAGAGCAGGCTGTTCTGGCGGTGAAGATTCCTGCAGCTTGGCTAGAATTTGGTCAGCCAGCGTGGCTGCAGGGAGAGTCTCGATCCATTCGCCAGACTCCTGATCTGCCATCTTGCAAGTACCAGGCTCCATGGGTGTGTGTCTTTATTAATGCTCTGAAATCACATGGATGTGGACCTCTCTGTCGCCAGAGACTGATGCCAGCCGGGTGCCGTCGGGTGAAAACGCCACATCCCACACTTCTTCTCGGTGCTCATCAAAACTGTGGAGACATTCCAGTGTTTCCGTGTTCCATATCTTGGTTTTTCTGTCTGAAGAGCAGGAGGCCAGATAATGCCCATGCTGGCCGAGGGAGAGTATCCATGAGGAATGTCCATCAAGGCAGTCCACATACTCCATGTCCTGCATGTTGTATATATGGATATTCTTGTCATCGCATCCACTGTAGAGGCGTTTCGAATCGGCGGAAAACAGAACCTTTCGGACTGGCTTTGTATGGTCCAAAAAGGTTCTGACAACATTTCCCTGGCTGACATCAATAATGTGGATGTTGCCATTCTCCGTTCCCGCAGCTAGGAGTTTTCCATCTGGGCTAATATCCAAATCATAGATGAATTTCGAGGCGATTTCAATGGTTTTTTCTCTGACTCCGGTCTCCACATTCCAGAAATGCAGCTTGTTATCAAGCGAAGATGTAATACACCGTCCCTCCAAGGTCCAACAATGTTTCCAACACTCGGCAGCCGAGACCGGGATTCTGGAAAGCAGTGAACATTTTGTCATGTCCCACACACAGATCCCACCTTCAATCGAATTGCTGGCTCCACGCTCCTCTCCCCGCTCAACACTCAGCTTTACAATTCCAAGCGGATGTGGGGGCTCGAGAGTGGCCACTGGCTCATACATCTTTCCATCCCAGACACGAACATATCCATCCAGCCCAGCCGTCACAATCTTGTTTCCCCTTGTCCACACAACATTGGTAATGGCGTCCTCGTGTGCATTGACGATCCGGTGGCCAAGAGAAAACATCCAGACCAGACAAAAAAGAAAATGGAGCCCAGAGTTTATTGATGGAGCCCAGAGTTTATTGATGGAGCCCAGAGTCGAGGGACCTGCAGTTTACTGAGACTCGTTTACATGCTTGATG